>PVIY010023144.1:0-39723 GCA_004026745.1 Myrmecophaga tridactyla | reverse complement strand
ATAATCAGAATGTCAGAGGTCAAAGAGAAAGAGAGGATCTTGAAAGCAGCAAGAGAAAAGCAACCCATCACATACAAGGGAAGCCCAATAAGACTATGCGCAGATCTCTCAGCAGAAACCATGGAGGCGAGAAGACAGTGGGATAATATATTTAAATTATTAAAAGAGAAAAACTGCCAACCAAGAATTCTATATCCAGAAAAATTGTCCTTCAAAAATGAGGGAGAAATTAAAAGATTTTCAGACAAAAAAATCACTGAGACAATTTGTGACCAAGAGACCAGCACTGCAAGAAATACTAAAGGGAACACTAAAGAAACGAAGACAGAAGAGAGAAGTGTGGAGAAGAGTGTAGAAAGGAAGACTATGAGTAAAGGTAAAAAGAAGGGAAATTAGATATGACATATAAAATCCAGAAGGCAAAATAGTAGAAGAAAGTACTACCCATGCAGTAATAACACTGAATGTTAATGGATTAAACTCTCCAATCAAAAGACATAGTCTGGCAGAATGAATTAAAAAACAGGACCCATCTATATTCTTTCTCAAAGGACATGAGGGCAATGGACATTTACACACCAATGTTTATAGCAGCATTATTTACAATTACCAAGAGATGGAAGCAGCCAAAACGTCCATCAACAGGCAGTTGGCTAAACAAACGGTGGCATATACATAAGATGGAATATTATGCAGCTGTAAGACAGAATAAAGTTATGAAATATGTAGCAACATGAATGGACCTTAAGGACTTTATGCTGAGTGTGATTAGCCAGAAACAAAAGGACAAATACTGTATGGTCTCACCGATATGAACTGACATTAGTGAATAAACTTGGAATATTTCATTGGTAACAGAGACTATCAGGAGATAGAAATAGGGTAAGATATTGGGTAATTGGAGCTGAAGGGATACAGATTGTGCAACAGGGCTGAATATAAAAACTCAGAAATGGACAGCACAATATTACCTAACTATAATACAATTATGTTAAAACACTGAATGAAACTGCATATGAGAATGACAGAGGAAGGAGGGCTGGGGCATAAATGAAATCACAAAGAAAGATAAACAATAAAGATTGAGATGGTGTAATCTAGGAATGCCTAGAGTATATAATGATAGTGACTAAATGTACAAATTTAAAAATGTTTTTGCATCAGGAAGAACAAAAGAATGTCATTAGTGCAGTGTGGTGAAAACAGATGGTAATTAATATTTTAAAATTTCAACTAATGTGTGAGACTAAAGCAAAAAATGTTTATTTGGTACAAATCTATACTTTGAGTAGTGCATCTCCTAATATAACTTATGTAGATAGTTGATTGAACACCTTAAGTACATGGAACTTTGTATAGGACATGAGATTTTCTTGGTTTGTCCAGGTGATGCCCTGATGAATCCCAGAGTGATTTGATCAGTGAGTGGAAAAGTATTTGCAAAGTCCCCTTCGGGAAATAGAACGGGAGAAAACTCAACTTCCCCAAGTTGAATTCTTGATATTCTCACAAGCAGTGTGGACAACCAAAGCTACAGGCTGAGCCCCCCGTCTTGGGGTTTGTTCATATGAAACTTAACCCCACAGGGGATAGGTCAAGCCTACTTAAAATTAAGCCTAAGAGTCACCCCCAAGAGAACCTCTTTTGTTGCTCAGATATGGCCTCTCTCTCCAGCCAACACAGCAAGCAGATTCACCACCCTCCCCCTATCTACGTGGGACATGACTACCAGGGGTGTGGATCTTCCTGGCAATGTGAGACAGAAATCCCAGAATGAGCTGAGATTCAGCATCAAGGGATTGAGAAAAACTCTAGAATGAGCTGAGACCCAGCATCAAGGGATTGAGAAAACCTTCTCGACCAAAAGGGGGAAGAGTGAAATGAGACAAAGTGTCAATGGCTGAGAGATTCCAAACAGTCGAGAGGTTATCCTGGAGGTTATTCTTATGCATTAAGTAGATATCACCTTGTTATCCAAGATGTAATGGAGAGGCTGGAGGGAACTGCCTGAAAATGTAGAGTTGTGTTCCAGTAGCCATGTTTCTTCATGATGATTATATAATGATATAGCTTTCACAATGTGACTGTGTGATTGTGAAAACCTTGTGTCTGATGCTCCTTTTATCTACCTTGTCAACAGATGAGCAGAACATATGGAATAAAAATAAATAATAGGGGGAACAAATGTTAAAATAGATTTAGTTTGAAATTCTAGTGATCAATGAAAGGGATCAGTAAGGGGTATGGCCTGTAAAATTTTTTTGTTTGTTTGTTATATTTTTCTGTTGTCTTTTTCTTTTTCTGAATTGATGCTAATGTTCTGGGAAATGATCATGATGATGAATCTCCAACTATGTGATGATATTGTGAACTGCTGAGTGTATGTGTTGGGAATGTTTGTGTTTCTTGTAATTTTTTTTAATTAATAAAAAATTTTAAAAAAGTCACACCTACAACTGGGTGCATCACATCTCTGCAGAGATAGTCTAATCAGAAGTTTCTATTTGCAATATTGAATCAGGATTAAAAGCAACAGCTGCTCCCACAAGATTGGATCAGAATTAAAACGTGGCATAGGACTTAAAGGACAATTCCAATTGGAATTTGGAATTCAATTCAAGCAAGTATTGGATTATTTGGATCTCAATCAAAGCAAGTATTTGGAAAAAAAAAATTTATGAGACAACTGGGAAATCTGAACACCAACGGGATATTTGATGATATTAAGAGATTGTTATTAAGTGGGACAATGATACAGTGGTTATTGTTTTTTAAAAAAGTTCTTTTATTGGCACATATTGAAATACTTGTGTGTCAAATGATGTTTGCCAATCTGAGGTTTGCTTCAAAATAATCTGAAGTGGGTGATGCAAGGGTAGTTCAGTGGTAGAATTCTTGCCTGCAAAGGGGGAACTGGGTTTGATTTCTGGCCCATGGACCCCCCCACCCACTAAAAAAAGTGCTGCAATAACAGGACACTCATATGGAAAAAGAATGAAATGTGACCCCACCATACAGCATACAAAATCATCTTCATCATCTGAGGGGAAGTGGGTGGAATTACAGATGACACAAGATTAGCTATGCATTGATAATTGTTGAAATTGGGTGATGGGTACATGAGGTCTACTACATCATGCTCTACTTTTGTAACTATTTGGAATTTTCCATGATTAAAGTTAAAAAAAAAAAAGTGAAAAGACAATCTACAGAGTAAAAAAAAATAGCTGTGAATTATACATCTAATAAGGGCTTAATATCCAGAAATTATGAAGAACTGCTTAAAACAAAAAGATGAACCCAATCTAAATATATATATATATATATATATATATATGGATAAAGGACTTGAATTGACATGTCTCCAAAGAAGATATACAAATGGCCAATACACATAAGGATGCTCATCATCATTAGTCATTAGGGAAATGCAAATAAAACCACAAAGAGATAACACCTCATACCCACTAGGATAGCTATTAATAAAAATGGAAAATATCAAGTGTTGTTGAGTATGTGGAGAGATTGGAACCTTCGTGAACTGTTGGTGGGAATGTGAAATGATGCAGTCAATTCTGGCAAACAGTTTGGTGGTTCCTTAAAAAGTTAAACATAGAATATCATGACCTAGTAACTCCACTCCAAGATATATACCAACAAGAAATCAAGAAAGACTCAAACAGATACTTGTACATTAATGCTCATATCAGCATTATTCACAAGAGCCAAAAGCTGGAAACAACAGAACCACTGACAAACGGATGGATAAACAAAATATGATATAGGCATACAATGGGATCTCATTTGGCCATAAAAAGGAATGAAGTTCTGATAACATGTTACAACATGGGTGAACCTTAAAAAAGCTAAGTGAAAAAAACAGACACAAAAGGCCAAATACCATATGATTCTGTTTCTTTTTAGAATAGGCAAATTCATAGATTGAGAAAGACTAGAGGTTACAAGGGGATAAGGGGAGGTGAGACTGGGGAGTTACTGCTCAGTGGGTAGAGTTTCTGCTTAGAGAGATGAGAAAATTTTGGTGATGGTTAGTGGTAATGGTAGCACAACACTGTAAACTTAAATACTACTAGTGAATTGTACACTTAAAAAAACGGCACATTTTGTTTTGTGTGTACTATTGCACACACAAAAAAGTTAATGAAGCAATTCACAATAATGGGATTGGACTGATTCTCCATCCACAAACCCACTGATCTTTTTTTTTTTTTTTAACATGGGCAGGCATCGGGAATCGAACCCGGGTCCTCTGACATGGCAGGCAAGCCTTCTTGCCTCCTGAGCCACCATGGCCCGCCCCCACTGATCAATCTTAACAATTCAAAAGTAGGGTAAGCAAACATTAAGTGCCTCATGAGCCTCAGAAGGCAGTGCACTGCCCCAACTGTAAACTCCTGACTTCTAGGTTTAAAGCTACCAGCTCATAGGAAAACACGGGGGATAGAGGGAAAAGTTAAATAACACCACAAAGCGGCAATTAGAGAAAGCTAGAATTAGGACGTTGTAAAGGATAAATCGCCCAATTTCTTCAACAAATCAATGACAAGATAAAAAAAAAGCAAACTAAGATAACCATTTTTGGAGGTTCTAAGCGCATTGTTTGCTTTCTTAAATAATTTTTTTTTTTTTTTAAATAAAGGAAGGGAGGGAATGGGAATAGTTGCAGACTAAAAGCAGTCTGAGAGACATAACAGCCAATGAACGATGTGGATACTGACTGATCCTAATTTCAAAAAAGAAACTAGATAATCATGGTAATCTGAATTTGGATTCAATTTTAGCAATCAATCTTGTTGGTGTAAAACACTTTTTGTTATGTTAAAAACATAAAGCCCTTATCAGTTCAAGATGTTTATCAACTATTTTATAGGTATATGACACAAAGTCAGGTATTTTCTTTATATTCCCAGAAAAAGAAAAAAAAAGTGTAGTAGATGAAACAAGATTACCAAAACTATTTTAAAATTACTGAAATTGGAGGAAGAGTGCATGGAGTTCATTATGTTCTCAGTATTAAAATTTGTTTACTTTTTATGAAAAATTTCCAACAAGGAAAACACAGCCAAACTATGCATGACACCTTGTTGTTTTGCCTACAGGTGCCAATTTTCATTCCCATCTTGGTGACTTTCATATCTGTGTTTCTGGTTTTGGCCCCAATCATCAGTGAACCTAAATGGGAGTATCTCTACTGCGTGTTATTTATCCTAAGTGGCCTTATATTTTACTTCCTTTTCGTCTACTACAAGTTTGGATGGGCTCAGAGGATCTCAAGTAAGTACCAGCAGGACTGTCCTGGCATGAGTGAAGCACAGGCAGGCTCAGCGCCCCACAGCTTCCCCAGCCCAGATCCCACCTTGACTATCTTGTCATGGCATCTCACATGGCAGCAATTTTCATCTCCTCTGCAGAAGGACGCAACCCATTTTCCATAGTCTACCATTGCTGGGTCTCACCTGTGGCCTCTTTGTTCCCATCAGTTACTCTAAGAGGTAGGAAAGAAACATCATCTTCTTTTGACAGAGATGCAGACATCATCGAGGAGGCCCAGCAGCACCCCAAAGATACCCAAGAAGTGACAGTTGGGACCAGGGAGTTGGGACAAGGGCCTGAGCCTTCCAGTCCAAGGCTTCACTTTCCACTCAACAACCTTGGTTCCTCATCTATGTCAGCACAAATGTTTACAAATTAAACTATTTTAACCACTTCCCTTCTAAAAGGAAAGCAATGGTGCCAAAAGGACATCAAAAGGGACTATGAATTCTCCCTAATTACGCTTCAAAAAGTCTTTATGTGATATTCACAATGTTTTATCCTATAGTAGTTTAAATGGCAGGAAATCCCACTTATACAAGCCTACCAGGATCCTGAGCACCCTCACCAGGCCTCACACGATCAACAGCTTACTTCCTCTTCTCACCCCCTGCTCTGTGAATTTCTTGAAGGCAGGAATTCAGCTGTGCACAGTTTAATCCTGGATCTAGCACAGTTGGACCATCTGGCACCTGCCTTTTCCTGAATCCTTCATCTTCTCTGAACCCTTCAGGTGTTAATGGGTGGTTTTTACTTATATACATACATGTTCTTGGGAGAATATAACCCAACTAGAAGGCAGTGACATTGACTCTGGGCTGCAGACTAAGGCAGGAGGGACTGAGAAAGCCTTTCTCCAGCTTGGGCAAATTTCAGATGCTCTCTCCAACCACCATTTCCTCACCATTAGGTACCACCACTTACCTGACAGTGGTGATGGAACCAAGAGAGAGAATTTGTTTTAACAAAGTGAAATCCAAAGCAAAATATGGCTACCTTATTTCTGCCAAGGACTTTTTTTTTTTTTTTTTTAACTTTTCTGAAACAGCTTCTCCCCATCCTTACTCCCTTTTCTCTGATCTAAACACTAAACTAAGAGAGAGGCTACAGGTATACCCTTACAGAAAGATCACTTCTTAGTATAGAAAAAGAGTCACTTCCCCCCCATGCGCTGCAAATGGACTTGGATTTGATCAGACTGACAGAGAATCTAGCCAAAATGACTTGCAATCCAATCCGATGGTACAAAACATATCTTAATTTTCTGCTAGAAAATTTAGCCAACCTGCTCTCTACAAAAACCTGTAAGGTGAGATAAAGGACCTCACCTTTTTTTTTTTTTTTTTTTTTAAAAAAAAGGAACACTGTATTTTAAACATCAGACTAAAGATTCACCCTTTTCAGTCCCATCTTGGTGACTTTCATATCTGTGTTGGTAGCAGTGAATATATATATATATATACATACAATTGAGTCATTCAGACTTTTCCCAAAGAACAAGTTTTTGGCAACAATAAAATGCTCAGCAAGTTCCTATTTCTTGAATGGGAAAGAATTTATCTCCAAAGAACCAATAACTCTAAGAAGCAGGAGGAGAAAGCCATTTTCCTTGGACAGATAAACACCTACCAGGATGGCTCTGACTCTTAACAGAGGTGAACATCTCATCACCCCCATCAGTGCCTACATGATGTTAAGGTATTAGATATTATTTACTGTTTTTAAAGTTTATTTGGGCAGTTTGCAATTCATGAATTCGGCAGCATCCAAACTGGAAGTAGAAAGGAGCTCCACCGAGGGGTTGTGGGGGAAAGTGATGTGGATATAGGGCAAATGCAGAAGCAAGTTAGGATATTCTGATTCGCTGATATTAAGTTCCCATCTTACGAAGTGGGGACAGATATATATGTTGATTAGTGTGGTATGCGTCTCCATTCTCATCAGCTGTCTCAACTGGACTGAAACTGCATTATCACCAGGTATGGCTTATCTGCAATTCTGTAGGGTGCATTGCACTGTTTGATTTTCTCAGAAAGCCCCTGCAGGTCAACTGTTTTTTTGTCCTCCAGAAAATCCTTTCTTGGAAAGAGGTCCCTCTGGCAATGCCCAACACAGGTGGCCACTTTATTTTACTCAGCAGTGGAAAGAGTAATGACAATGTTACTGCTCACCGACAGGAGGGACAATCGAGGCAGAGATTTTCACATCATGTTTTTTCACCTGCATCTGTTCATTCTTTTTCAGAACCTATTACCATGTACCTCCAGATGCTGATGGAAGTCGTCCCACCGGAGCAGGAGCTTGCATAACAACTTCAGTCTCCCGTCTTCAAGTCAAAGCTGGGATGAATTTAGTTTTGTAAGCCATATATGTTATTCTTTCCTGATGTTTTTCTTAAGAAAAAAATGTATTCATATTTTTTATGTCTCTATTTTAGATAGCCTGCATTCTCTGGGTGGGCATTCTGGATAGGAGAAGAGACAGATGTTTGCTAAGGTTGGCAGACAGAACCCATGGTGGTTACCTAACGGGGGCTGAGGCCAGGGGTGGGCTGAAAGAAAACTCCCTCCATTATGGTGGCAACTATCTAACCAGGGGTGTATCACAGTGCCTCAAATAAAAGGCGTTTCTTAAACGGAATGATAAGGGATACTTTTACATGCAAAACTGGTGATGCTTTGCTTTGACTGAAATAGATCTTTAAAATATGAAAGTGCAAATATTTTGCTACCTACCTCCTCCTGCCCCCAAGTGTACTGCCACCTGTATTTAACCCATCTACATACATGGCCGGTTTATCCCAGGCTGAGGGAAGAGGCCCCCACGCAAAGCTGACCATCCAGAACCATTCACAGCCTGGGTGTTTTAAGGGCCCTCTCAGTAAGGGGGGGCTTGGGGGGGGGAGGGCAGCGACACCGACTCCCTAGCAGCCTTCACTGGCAACTGGGTCAAATAAGAAAAGCGTAGTGAGGAAAATTCTATTTTGTATTTGGCACTCAGGTAAGATGTTTAAAAAATGTCAAAAGTTAAAAAAAAATAGGAAAAGTGTAAAACAAAAATAGTTTATAGGATAATGATGAACAAAACAGCAGAATGCAAAGCAGTTTCATACTATGATTGCAACAGAGTAGAATGCGCACGCCTCTTGATGAAAAAAGTTCAAACACTGCTGTCAATACACTGACATTTTACTGAGCATATCACAACACATTCATGCTATAACTGACTAAGCATGCAATCAATCCAGCAGAGGCAAGTATCTTTACCCTGTATTTCAGAAATTTACCCAAAATGTGAAATCAGTGCATATTCATGGCAGGAAAAAAAACAGTTACTAGTTGTTTACATTTCACAAGGCAGTGTCCTATGTCCTATAACAAATTCTGTCATAACTTCAAGTATTAGTAAATTTTAATATCTGGGGAAAAAAAAGCAAACACGATTTAAACATAGAAACCGGCCCCAAACATATTCATTTAGCTCTTTGTGAAATACCCAAGAGAATCAGCACTGTTTTCTTGTTTGAGAGCAGGACCACCCCGATCTGTACCTGGGGAACATAAACTACAGTTTTGTTATTTGCTATTATTATTCTTGTTGCTGTTTTACAAAAGAGACCAAACACAACTGAGGACGACAGCGGGTAGCTCACAGGCTCAGGCAGGCCTCCTCACCAACCCAAAGATCTCTACTCACAGGTACAGAAGCTACTGCCGTAGAAACTGACACCTGATAGGGACATCAGAGGGGCTTCACAGATAAAAACCTTTGCTAGCAAAGACACCAGAACCTTCTACTTCCTGAAAGACCTGCCCAGTTTAGCCAAGAGGAAGGAAAGTCACCATTTCACTTCATGGGCCAATCTCTAGGAGTCACCACAGCTCCCTGGGGAAAAATGGCCTCTGACCATCCAGGGCCACCGTGGGGAGAAACGCTCTGACCCAGCAGCCCGCCGTGAGCACTCCCTCAGGGGAGGCAAGGCCACACAACGAGCTGACTGCTTAATTTTTACAGATGAGGAAACCGAGACCCAGAGTGTGAGCCAAGCCTGCTCAGGGAAGAGCCCAAGGACAGAGTTTACCTCCAGTTCAAGCAGGGGCTTATCCCTCGGGCGCATGTAAACTTGGGCATCTGCACTTTACCCTGTAAACTTCCAGACTAAAAAATCTTGGGGCAAGTACTCAACAGTCATGCTCTATAAATGTTCTTTTACACTTCTAGGCTAAGCTACCGAACTCAAACCGAGGAAGAGATTTGGGTTTTAAACTTCCTAATAGCTCAGCTCTCTAATTTTTCAATTAACAAAGAAACCCTGAGCCTGAATGAAGGGCAGCCTCTGGACATTCCTACATTTAAGCGGTAATGACTAGAAACAGTCTTCTCAAATAGCTCGTGATCTGGGGGGCCACGTCCGCACTGAGAATGGGGTCATTCTTAGGGATCATCACATTCACACATTGTGAGGGGTCCCTTACAGGCACTCCGCAGGTCCTTTTAAATTTTCACTAAAGAGAAACTTTCTCCCATCTGCCCAGACTCTGTAGGTTCAGGGGGTTATTTAGCAGCAGCAGCTTTACCTCAAGAAGACTCTGGGTCAGGCTGGTGTTGCTGTGGCGACCTCACTGTCTTCCTTGGACTCTCTCTTCAGGAGAAGTAAACTGACTCATGTTGGCTAGCAACAGCTTAAGAATGCTGAAAATGTCTAATCTCAAACTCATGGCGCAGCAGTACTGAGTACTGCTGAGTAAGAATTTGTAAGATGAAAGCCTCTATTTATAGCCATAAGACCAGGTTTCTAGAAATGTATCAAATGTAGGTCTAAATGCAAAAAAAATGAGTGGATTGGCTCCAGACAGTGCAATTCATTACCCGTATGTCATGGTTTGCTCTTTGTCTCCCATACCTGAGTGTGTCAGGATGAGTTTCACATGAGGGGCAAACGAGCAGAACAGACAGTGTAAGCTGAGCTAGCTGGTCACGGATGAGTACCATTTGTTTCTCTGCACGCAGACCCTGCTTCCACCTCTTTGACAGTCCCGTCCCGTCATCAGCCCATTTTAAAACTAAGAATTTCTCCCCATTACCAATTCTAGTGCCACAAGATGACAAAAGTAATCTATACTGGAAGTGAAAAAGGCTTAGTTATGACTTCTTGCTGTCTTCACTTTCACTCATGTAGCAATGTCCATTTTTGTTCCAAGTCTTCTGGCCTCTCTCCGGGATAACTCACAATCTCATTCACTCTCACTTTCGTTATCCTCTGAAGTTCCGTCACTGTTTTCAACCACCTCTGCCACTTTGTAGGATGGGCTTTTAGAATTTACAACTACAAAAGTCAGATAGTGGTAAGTATATGTTAACTACAGACTAATGAATAAATCTCTTTACCCACCCCACCCTGGGCTCTTAGCAGCTCTATGTTGCCATTTATTTCATAGTTTCCTTATTTTAGGCAAGAAAGGAGCAGATGACATTTGTCTGTGTATAAATAATTGCTCGCCTAGGAAAAATATCTGTAAGAGTGTTATAAGAAGTTCTTTTTATAACCAAGGCTTGATATGTACTCAACCAGAACATCTAGCACCAAAATTCACCAGAAAAAAACTAATTTCGAGGACTTTATTCTAACGACCCATTTCCATCCAGGCCGTATTCTTAAAATTCGCTGAGTGACTGTGCCCCCCCCCAATCCCCCCCCCGCCACAGGGCTCACGACCGCTCTGGGGAGCTGGTGCACTGCTCCTTACCCTTGGCGAAGTGGCTATCCTCTTCTTCTTCTTCTTCTTCCCAGTGATCGAAATCAAAAGCCACGTTAGGATTCTGTTCAATATAACATTTTAGGTTAGGTGAGAGAATAAAACACACATTAAGACCAGCCACAGTTCATTCCGACTCACCCTTTGCTTGAGTAAGCCACACCAAGACTCCTTTCTCTCTTTCACAAGAGTGATTATAGGTTCCTCATTTTTAATTATGCATTTGCAGTCATCTTTTATTATGTTGGCCTGCAGCTCCATATCAGCCAAGTAAAATTTGTCTCCCACCCAGGCACTAGGTTTATAAAAGGGAATGAAGTCAGTCTTTCAACAGGTTAGATATTATTTCATTCATCTTTATAAGATATACATAAACCTACCTGAAAATAACTCTGTCCCTAAAATATTTACATTTGTAATCATTTACATTTCTTATTCTTATCTTTAAGATGATCACATCGTCTTTTTGGAACCATTTTATTTGCGGGTGGAAGCTAGAAGAAAAGAAAAAGACTTACTCATCAATATTTATTCACCGATCAAGGAAAATAGATGCAAATCATGGAGGGACGTACCTTTTCAGATATGGCTGTGTCATTTTGTTAACAGAAGGGTCTCCAGTGTCCTCAGAGAAAGCTTCTGTACAAAAACAAAGTCAAAAAGTTTTCCTATAGGTTATTATTTCTATATAACTCTACAATGTATAAACATACACTTTCTTGCACTTTCTGCAACTTTTAGCTAAGAAACTACTCAGGTAAGAACACGTTGAACATAATTTCTTCCAAAACAATGCACTTCACACTTCTCAAACGGAAACATCTGAAGTTTCCATCCAAGGCCTTGAACGACAGGTATAACAACAGCAGCCCCAAACAGTAAACAACCCAAATGTCTAATCAATAGGAAAATATACAAATAAACTGTAATATATCCATTTTTTAGAATACAATTCAGCAATAAAAAGGAACTCCCACTTCCTCAACATGAAGAGGGGCATGTATGAAAACCTACAGCTAACGTCTATGCAACGGTGAGAGACTGAAAGTTTTACCTAGAAGTTCAGGGGCGAGACAAGGATGCTTACTTTCACCCTGGCTATTCAACACTTTATTGGAAGTTCTGCCAGAGCAGTTAGGCAGGAAAAAAGAAATAAAAGGTACCCACATTGGAAAGGAAGAAGTAAACCTATCTCTATTTGCATATGGCATGATATACATAGAAAATCCCAAAGAAGCCAAAAGAAAGCTACTAGATCTAAATGGATTCAGCAAAGCGATGAACACAACAGCAATACGAAGAAATCAATGGTGACTCTATACACCAGCAACAAACAAACTGAAAGGAAATAAAACAATTCTATTTAAAATAGTAACTAAAAGAAACAAATATCTTGGAATAAATTTAAACAAGTATATAAAGGACTTGTTCACAGAAAACTACAAATCACTATTGAAAGAAATTAAAGAATACCTAAATAAGTGGAAAGATATTCTATGCTCATGGATTGGGGGACTTAATATTGTTAATATTAATATCTTAATATTAATACAATATCTTAATATTAAGATCAACATCTTGATTTTAATATTAATACAATGGAAAGTGGAAAACAGTGTGGCGGGTCCTCAAAAAATGAGACACACAACTACCATATGATCAGGCAATCTGTCTTTTAAGTAAATATCCAAAAGAACTGAGAGCAGGGACTTGGTATTTGTACACCAGTGTTCATAGAAGCACTATCCACAAGAGCCAAAAGGTAGAGGCAATACAAGAGTTCAACAGAGGAACACATAAACAAAATGTTGTACATATACCCAATGGAATTATTCAGCTATGAAAAGGAATGAAGTTCTGAAACATGCTACAATACCAGATAGATGAACCCTAAAGACATCCCTGTTGAGTGAAATAAGCCAGACACAAACGACAAATACTGTATGATTCCATTTATATGAAATAAGTAGAATATGCAAATTCATAGGCAACAGAAAAGAGAGCACGTGCTACCAGGGGCAGAGAGGGATAGGAGATTGGGAGTGAATGCATGATGGCTACAGCGTTTCCGGGGTGGTGGGAAAGCTTTGGCAGTAGTTCACGGGTGGCAGCACAACACCGTGACTGTGATTAGTGTCACACAACTGTATGATTGGGAGTGATGGGGATGGGAAATTTCATGTTGTATATATTTAACCACAATTAGAAAAGAAAAGAACTACCACTATTTGCAATAACATAAATGAATTTTAGACATAAGGTTGAATTAAAGAAGCCAGATACAAGACTATAAATATGTCTCTAATTTAGCAAAATGAACGGTGACAGAAGTCAGAAAGTGGTAACTGAGGAGGGGTACGGAAGGGAGGATGAATGAGGGAGTGTTCTGGGTTCTAGAAATGTTTACTAGCTCAATCTTGGTGTGTTTAATGAACATATAATTTGTAAAAAAAAATCTTGCTGAGCTATACACGAAAAATCTGTGTGCTTTACTGGAGAAGCAGTATACCTCAAATAGCAAAAGAGGAGAAAAGCTAAAAAATAAAAATAAAACCCTGGAAGCTGAACTGCCAAAAGTAGGAACATGGTTAGGAAATACCAGTTCACGTGACCTTCCCTGTCACTAAAAGTGCAAAGTCCAAACATGACAAAATTTTTCAAAATATCAATGATCTGAAATTAACCATCTTTTAAATAACAAATACTGACCATGCTTTTGGTTTTCCAAGTCCGTCTCAGAGTCGGCGCCTCTTTTTGGACCCCCATCCTCTTGCCCGGGGCTCTGCAGATGATTAGCGTCTTCTGTTAGAGGGGGTTTCCTGCGGAAGAGGCAGTGGTCAACCGATACTCCAGGACCGGAGACACTTGGCAAAATTTGGCTCTCAGTAAAAGAAGACAGGTCAGAAATGACTGTGCAGTGAGACCCACGGAGAGGCTGGGACTCCTTTAGAGATGCCCAGGGCAGGGCCAGCCAGCCCTGCTCACTGCCTATCCCCTGCATCAAGCACAGAGTTGATGGCCAAAAAATATTCTCACGTATACCCTTCAACTCGTCTGCCAAAGTAATTTTTCCCTTCAAATTCATTTGGCTTTTAGAGAACATTCACTGCTGACCCACTTCAAACAGAATAAAAGGGCAGGAAATAAAACTGCAGTTTACTTTCCTCCTCCGCCCGAAGCTCTCAATTCACCTTCCCGGACACCAACCACCCTGTTACCAGGTTGAGTCTCCTGGAAACATTCTCTGCATTAAAAAAAAGCAAATCGTGCCTTCTATACCTATCTTTCTACGACACACACACGTTCACACATCCAAAAGCATGGAACCTACTACACACACTGCTCTGCCACTTGTTTTGTTTTTTATAATAACTGGTTAGAGATTACTCCATAAAAGCACATACAGGCTAAGTGATGATATTGTGAATTACTGATTATATATGTTAATGTTTTATTTGGTTTGTTAAAATTTTTTTTTTTAATTTGCATATGGGCAGGAGGCATCAGGGATCGAACTCCAGACCTGCAGCACGGCAGGTCGGAGCTCTGCCTGCTGAGGCACGGCAGCCGCCCAAATTTTTTTTAATTAATAAGTAAATTTTTAAAAAGCACATAGAGGTCTGCCTTGTGTTACCCTCTTAGATTTCTGAGCAGACAACCGCCTTCAGGCGCGTCAATGCTTAAAGAAATGAAAAGGTCTGTAAGGCGAAAAATCCCACCCTCATCCCTGCTCCCAACTCACCCTAGTTCCCTTCCTCAGAGATGACAGTGCAATCGATTTGTAGCATCCTTCTAGAAATAATTCAAGCCTAAACAAACATACGCAGACACATGTCTATACGTACACATGCGCACACACGTGTAGATCTGTGAGGTGGCACGTGCATGTGTGTGAATTTGTGTGTGCCTCCCAGGGGGCTTCTGATCACCATGGAGGGAGCCTGTGGCCTGGTCCTCCCCAACAGCAGGAGCACTGCCCCAGGCCACAGCCACCACTGCCCAGGGACCTCCCCAGACCTCATGCCAAGACCTCTGCCCAGTGCCAGGCCTCCGGTCAGCCAAGTTCTGCTCCTTCATCCTCACACACACACGGAGTTTTCTGGAGGTTTCTTTTAGATGGAAAGTACAGTTTATTCCTTCATAAGATACCCAGCTATATTTTACTGAGAAATCCGTCACACTGATACAGTCCACCCACAGCATGTACAATCAGGGGCTCACAGTGTCATCACGTAGCTGTGTATTCATCACCACGATCACTTTTAGAACATCTGCATCACTCCACAAAAAGAAACAAAAAGAGAAACCCCATACATCCCCTATCCCTTAGCCCTCCCTCTCAATGACCACCAGGATTTCAACTTTATTTTATTTCAAATTTATTTTACCCATTTTTCCCCCTACTATTTGTTTTTTTAATCCTTTTTAATTTTTTTTTTGCTTTTCTTTCTTTCTTTTTTTTTTTACATGGGCAGGCACTGGAAATCAAACCCAGGTCTCCGGCATGGCAGGGAAGAACTCTGCCACTGAGCCACCATTGCAGCACCCCTTTTTTTTCACTCATCTGTCTACACTCTGAATAAAGAGAGCATCAGACACAAGGTTTTTGCAATCACACGGTCATGTTGTAAAGGTACACAGTTAAACAGTCATCATCAAGAATAAAGGCCCTACTGGAACACAGCTCAACAGTTTCAGGTACTTCCCTCTAGCCACTCCAATACATCATAAACTAAAAAGGGAAATCTATAAAATGAGTAAGAATAACCTCGCAACTATTTGAAATCTCTCAGCTACTGAAACTTTGTCTCATTTCTCTCTTCCCTCTTTTGGTCAAGAAGGCTTTCTCAATCCCATGATGCCGGGTCCAGGCTCATCCTTGGAATTTCTGTCCCACATTGCCAGGAAGATTTACAGCCCTGGGAGTCATGTCCCATGTAGGGAGGAAGGGCAATGAGTTTACCTGCCAAACTGGCTTAGAGAGAGAGAGACCACATCTGAGCAACAAAAGGGGTTCTCTGAGGGTGAATCTTATGCATAGTTACAAGTAGGACTTGGCTTCTTCTTTGCAGGAATAAGTTCCCAAGATCAAGTGCTCAGCCTATTGAACTTGTTGTGCCACTGCTTGTGAGAATATCAGCAACTCCCCAGATGGGGAAGTTGAATATTTCCTCCTTTCTCCCCAGTCTGCCAAGGGGACTTTGCAAATGCTTTTTTTATTCTCTGTTCAGATTACACTCAGATATATAGGGGCATCACATTAACCTGTATAAACCAACAAGATCTCACGCCCTATTCAAGAATCCATATAATTACCATGTTCACATAAACTGACCATACAAGTTGAATCAGATAATGTGCTACCCAAAATATAAATTTTGTACGAGATAAACATCTCTCCCTTTGGACGGACAAAGTTTTTTTATTGTTAATATTTTTATTGTAAACAACATACAAACCTTCTTGACATACAAACCTTCTTGACATGGTTACAATCAATGGCTCACAATATCATCACATAGTTGTGTATTCATCACCATGGTCATTTTTTTGAACATTTGCCTCTCCAGCAAAAGAAATAAAAGAGAAAAAACTCATACATACCATAGTCCTTACTCCTCCCTCTCACTGACCACTAGTATTTCAATCTACTCAATTTTTTTTAACCTTTGTTCCTCCTATTATTTATTTTTTATCCCTTATTTTTCACTTATCTGTCCATACCATAGATAAAAGGAGCATCAGACCCAAGGTTTTCACAGTCACACAGTCACGCTGCAAGTCATTACACAATCATTTTCAAGAAACATGGCAACTAGAACACAGCTCTACAGTTTCAGGTACTTCCCTCTAGCCACTCTAATACACCATAAACTAAAAAGGGGATATCTATATAATGCGCAAGAATAACCTCCAGGATAACCTCTCGACTCTGTTTGGAATCTCTCAGCCACTGACACTTTATTTCGTCTCATATCTCTCTTCTCCCTTTTGGTCGAGAAGGTTTTCTCAATTCCTTGTTGTCAAGTCCCAGCTCATTCTAGGATTTCTGTCCCACATTTGCCAGGAAGGTCCACACCCCTGGGAGTCATGTCCCATGTGGGACGGGGGGAGGGCAGTGAGTTTGCTTGCCATGTCGGCGAGAGAGAGATAAGCCACATCTGAGCAACAACAGAGGTTCTCTGGTGGGTGACTTTGGGCCTAATTTTAAGTAGGCTTAACCTATCCTTTCAGGCATAAGTTTCATGGAAGTGAACCCCAAGACTGTGGGCTCAGCCTATGGATTTGGTTGTCCCCAATAGTTTGCGAGAATGTCAGGAATTCTCCAAATGCGGAAGATGAATTCCCCCATTCCCCCAAGGGGACTCTACAAATACTTCTTTAATTCACTATTCAAATCACTCTGGCATTTACTGGGGCATCACACTAACCTGGACAAACCAACAAAATCTCATGCCCCTTTCAAAGTTCCATGTACTTTACGGCGTTCAATTAAACTCGGACCAAGTTTTGACTCTACTCAAATCACAACAAACTCAGGACAGGTCTTAATATTGTTAAGTTGCTTTCCTGAGTTCTAGGCTTGTAGTTTCAATAATCTGGGAATTAATATGTCCCAAACCAAACCAGTATTTCCTCCTCCCCAAACCAGATGCTCCCCAGGCGACGTCCTGTAACTTTCAACTGTGCTAATATCCTGTCACTAGAGCTCAGAATTACAGAATCACACTCCCCTACAACTGTCACTTGCTCAGACTGGTAGCTTCTAGCTCTTTTAAGACCCCACAATCTGTCCTCTTTTCCCACCTGCTCTAAGAATCCAGATTATTCCCACAGGTTCCCAATTTACCTCACTGCATCTGATCTTTCTCACCCAAGTATGTTCTTTATTCAGTTGTATTCTAGATTTTCCAGTGTCCACTGGCTGCCACCCTAAGTACCAATGCTGCAATGTGACTGCTGAAGTCTTCTCCATCTGGCTGTCAACCCAGCCTCAGAAACCTCCTTTCCACAAAACTCTATCATTAAGAGTTTTTTTAATTTGTTCCAAAGCCACCCTATCTCTACTTTTCAAAGGACTGCTTGCCCAAAACTTTCGTCTCTCCTGCTCCCTTTACATCTATTAAAACCTCTTCCAGTTTCTAAGAACTGAGTAAAATGCATCTTCTCTTCTGGGTAGGCTCCCTTGGTAAAAACTCCACTGGGCTCTGCCCATCTCGCACATCACTTGCCACCCCACTCTCTCTCCGTGTTCATGAATGGGGGTGCAACACTTCCGGCACAGAGGGGCCATGCAGAGTCCTCTGCACTGAGCTGGGGCACAAGAATAGCTGTCGTGTTTCCCTCAAGTGACCAATCCTTGGATTAAATCCACCACATTGTCATGACATCCTCATTTTTAAAAGAATATCTTATAAGTGTGGAGGAGTTTTTATTTCCTGAAAACACATAAAAACTGACAGTTATCCTAATCCATAGGGATTTTATCATGATAGAAAACCTGAAAATACTTCACACCATAAACTATTTTAATCTTTTCCATGCTTTTCCTTTTTTTTTTTTAATTCTGTAATTTATGAATCTTTCAGGGTCTCCGGTATCACATTCCTATATCTGAGCATCAGTTTTTGGTCCTTACTTGATTTGACCTCTCAACAGCACTTGGGAACAGCTCATCACGCCCTGCCCGGAACCGCCCCCTCCTGCTTCCTTCTGTACGGTGGCCACCCCTGGTGGGATTCTCTGCTGAGGCGCCATGCCCCCAACCCTAAAGGTCACTGGCCCTGGCTCTGTCCTTGCACCTGGACACTCACTCCCTTGTGCCCTTGTCTATCTCTGCTTTCAACATCAAGTGTCCGCTGACAAATCTCTGTAAAACCAAATTCTCACTACAGTTCCAGAGTGGAAATCCCATCAACTCTACCATCAAAACAGACTCAGAGGCCGGCTATTCACACCTCCACCAACTGCCGAAGGGCAATGGCCTCTGTCCCCTCCCTCGCTTCACGCTCTTCCTAACCAAGCTGCCAGGGATAGTGTGATCAAGCCATCCCTCTGCCCAAAACCTCCCTGCAGTGCCTGAGAGACAGACCTGACGAGGCCATTGGGTCCGACAAAATCAGATTCCAGGGCTCCTGGGACCTCTGTCTACACTTCTTCCTTTGTGGTGGCAGCTGGAGGAACTCCCCGACCACACCTTCCTGTGTTGTCAAGAATCTACTTGACATTTGTCAAGTGTCTAAGATTTTTGCCCACTCTTCTACCAGGTGTCTATAATTTCCTGATGGGAGTTTTCAGCATAAGTCCTTTGGTTATGCCCATCCTCCTGCACCTTCAAGTGACTTTCATAGTCTCTCACGTACCCTTTGCTCATGGGAGTGTAGATTGGTACAACCACTTCGAGAAACTATTGGCCGGTAGTTCTAATTATGACTCAGCAATTCCACTTCATCAGAAATGAACACATAAGTGCATCAAAAGACATGTGGCCGATGTTCAAAGCACTCCTCCAAGTAGTCAAAACTGGAGGTTTCTACCATCAACAGTAGAGTGGGTAAATAAATTATGGTGTATTTATACAATGGAAAACTAGGCAGCAATAAGAACTTATGATCTATAGCTGCATGCACAACATGGATGAATTTTCACATGGGATACTGAGCTAAAGAAATAGAAGCCAGACAAGAGAGAGACATCCTGTGTGATTCCAGTCACACTAAATCACAAAAGTAGGCAAGACCCCTCTGCTTTTCCACATCAGGACAGTGGCTCCCCTTGGGGAGAGGTGGTTATTAAAAGGGAGCATAAGGAGGCCTCTGGGTCATGCTGTTTCTTGATCTAGGGCTGGGTACACCGGTGTGTTCAGGAAACCCATCAAACTCTGCACTTACGATGGGTGTGCTTTCTGTATGTGCGCCATTTGTCAAGAAAATGGTTCACAAAAATCCTTTTCTGTAAGAGATACAGGTGAAATAATATATTTTGGATTTGTTTTATAATACTCAACCAAAAATAAAAGTGTGGGCTGGGGTATGGATGAAACAAGATTCCCCAAATCTTGATAATTATTGAAGTTTGGTGATGGGGACATGGGGACTCTTTAAACTATCCTCTCTACTTTCATAAAGAATGCCCTTAACATTTGTGAATTACATTTCCACACAACACCTCTTCCAAAATGGAGGCAAAAATCCACTTACAGGCTTTGGCTTAGGCTTTCTTCAAAAGCTGGCATTTTAGCTCCTTTGACTAATTTTTTGAGTTGTTCTATATGCTCCGAGTTATCAACGCCCATTCCCATTGACAAAATTTCAGCTCGAACGTTATAATCAATGATGGATGTTTTCAAATTTGAAAGTTTTGTAATGTGCACCTTGAATCAAAGGAAAGACACGTTTTTAGGAATCATATTTTGAATTTGAAATGAATCACAAAACACTCTCACATGACCTCTTGAATTCTCCCTGGAATGTTTCACTCAGTTCAGCACATGCCACAGCAGGCAAGGGTTTCCCACTGGCAACACCCAAGTTATTTTATAACCGAGCTTATGTCGGAATCTTCCAGAACCCAGTCACATACACCAGAAAAAGATCAGGCCTGGGGATAGCCAAGATCAAATCCTAGAATAAAATTTCTAGATGAGACCAACTTGTAATGCTGTAAGCAGACACAAAAGCCTTAGAACAGTTGGCTCCTTTTACTGGGGCTCTTTTTCAGGGAAAAGGTCTCAAGTGCTAATGTGCTGCTGCAGCTTCTTCACACTTCTCTTAGCAGGTCGGAGCTTACTGCTCAGGGCTCTGAGGAGTTAACACAGGCAGAGGCAGTGGGCAGGACTGGCCCTATTAGCTGACCATAAAGCTCCTACGGCAAGGCCCTAAGTCATGTTTTCTGGATAGTTTCCTCACCTTGTCTCTTCTGCACCAAAATATTCTGATCCCTTTCGAGTCACACAAAATGTCAAAGCTTGAAAATCTACTAAGAGTCTATATCCACGTGAAATTATGTTAATACAATTTAATACAAAATCAAGTAGAACCTGAAAATCTGTAGCAGTGTGTGTGTTGACATGAAGTGTGGACGCAGGACTGAGGGACTCTTCCACGTGGGGTGTGGGGTGGGGGCACTTCCTAAGTGAACATGAGCTGGCAGGGTACGGAAAAGCCTTTCTCCTTTCAAAGTGGTCTGCCTGGAGAAGGTGGCCAGGGCTGAGGGAAGTGTGCCTGTCCTCCAGCATGCCAGCTGGATACTGCGGAAGAGTATTTGACAGGTGGGTTTTCTTTTTTTACTTTATTCTCTTAGTTATAGTTGAAAAGATCCAACTTAATAGTTTCTATTTTTGCTCATATAAAGGGGACAACTGCCTATTACACTAACCGAGAACCCCCAAGTGACTTCATTTTATCTGCACATTTTCTCCTCTTACATGTAAGTCTTTTACCCAAACTCCCACTTTAAAGTGTTAAAACTTTTCCAACTGATTGTATATGTAGAATGGGATGATATATTAATGTTCTTTTGTTAAGTTTTTTAATTAATAAAAAAGTTAAAAAAAAAAAAAAAACTTTTCCAGACCTATAAAAATACTTTCAAGCAAAATAGTTTTTAAGTGTTGAATTCCTTTGAATAGTGTAAGTAATCATAATAATTAAGATTTAAGCCTAAAAGAATAAAATTTTGAACTGAAAATTAGAGTTCCTGCGGTACAAGCTGGAAAGGCATGCAGCAGCACTGGTGGGAAGCCCTGAGGCCTAAGGATGAAATGCAGTGCACTCACCCCCACCCCTGGAAGCACCATGGGACAAGTCACTTCAATTTTGCTCACTGATGGAATCAAATGCCTGGCACAGGTCCTGGCACACGGTAGGCCCTCAATGACTATTTGCTGAATGAACAAAGTAGAAACGTGAACATAATAGAAACTGTCTTTGAATGCCCCAGGACCAGCCCCTTGCATGTAACCCATCACAGCCCAGGGCTGCCCGGACAGCAGGACAGTGGACTAGAAGCACCACTTCATAATTAGAGAAATTGAATACAATAGAAAAGGCCAGCAAATGCTACCTGCAGCAAGGAGTTTCGTGATCAGTTTCAGCTGTACAGATGTATGTATATTACATATGCAAATGCATTGTATGCTGGATTATAATGTAAAATATTTCTCTGAAAAACAAAAATTAAACCCAAAACCAATTCATGACCCAAATATCCTGGAAAAAAACAACAACACACACTCAAAAACAAAAACAAAAAAACAAAGAATCTTTCTCTGTAAAGTAAAGCTCCAGATACGTGTATTAGGTGACGTGTTAGTCAAGCTACAGGTTCTTCTGTATTTAAAACAATACGGATTATAGTTGAGAACACAGATGACATTTTAAGACAATTGCATAGTTACCATCGGATCAATCCAAACTGTATTTCCCAAAGCCAGTATCACTTTTGCATCATGCAATTTTCCAGTGATTTTATGATGAATGAATCTAGTAACCTGAAAAAGAAAACACTCAAGTTATCTACCTAAGGCATCAACAAAATACCTTATTCTGTAGAGTTTTGAAAAAAATCTCCATGCATTTTATTTTTTGAAAACTTTTTTTTTTTCACATGGGCAGGCACCGGGAATCGAACCCAGGTGCTCTGGCATGGCAGGCGAGCATTCTTGCCTGCTGAGCCACCGTGGCCCGCCCTTGAAAACTATATTGTGAAATATACCGTATATGCAGAAAAGTGATAGATTTCAAAGTACATTATTACAAGCAGTTACAAAACAAACTTCAAAGTATGGTGTAGTAGTTAGGTTCAGGTGTCAACTTGGTCGGGTGATTGTGCCTGGTTGTTCTGTTGCTGTAGACTTAAGTCATCAGCTTGTGAAATTCATCTATGGCTGATTACACTAGCAGCAGGCTAAGGGGCTTGCCTTCAGCAATGAGTGACACTTATTTTAATTAGCCAGAGATTTAAAGGGAAAAGTCAGAAGAGAGAGCAGCAGCTCAGCTCAGTACAGCGTAGCACAACTCAGCTCAGAGCTCACAGACGTTTGGAGATGCAAAAAGGAACCACCTTGGGGAAAGGCGTTTGAACCCAGAAGCCAGAGGTGAAGGCCAGCAGACGTTGTAGTGTGCCTTCCCATGTGTCAGAGGAATTCAGATGAAAGCTAGCTGCCACCTTTCCTCTGAAGGACTGTAAATTTTTAAATACCTTCCCTTTATAAAAGCCAGGCCAGGGCGGGCCATGGTGCCCCACAGGCAGAGTTCTCGCCTGCCATGCCGGAGACCTGGGTTCGATTCCCGGTGCCTACCCATGCAAAAAACAGTCCATTTCTGGTATATTGCATTCCAGTAGCATTAGTAAACTACAACATATGGTTTGGGTGCCAGTTACACAATTTCAGGTATTTCCTTCTAGCTGCTCTAATACACTGGAGACTAAAACTCATCTGTTAAATCCTATCTTCTCTGTTACAACTCCTCCTCATTTAATCCTTCTCTCAGTCTTTAGGGATATTTGGGCAATGACTATTTTAACTTCATGTTGAGAAGGGATGCCAACATTACGGTGTAGGGGGATGCAACTGATTGATATTTTTGGAAAGACTGGTACCTCTGGGTTTCAGGCCCTCTCTGGCATAGGAACAATCTGGAGGTTTTAGGTTTCTGAAAAATAAACTCCGTGAAATTATTATAGAGTTCTCGGACAGACCCCTGGGTATTCTTTAGGGTTTTCAGGAATATTGGTGGTTGGGGCTTGATATACAGTGGCAATCTGCAACATCTAGCTGAAGCTTGCCTAAGAGTAGCCTCCAGAATAGCCTCTTGACTCTATCCGAAATTTCTGAGCCACCGCAACTTTACTTTGTTACATTTGTTTCCTCCCTTTTGGTCAAGAAGGTATTGTCAATCCTATGATGCCAGGGCAAGGTTCAGCCCTAGGAGTCATGTCCCAAATGGGGGGTGGGGGTGGGGTAACAATTTCACTTACAGAGTTGGGATCTGAGACAGTGAGGCCACATCTGAGCAACAAAAGAGGTTCTCTGCAAGTGACTCTTAGGCATAATTATATAGGTTGTGCTGGTCTGAATCTGTGGTGGACCCCAGAAAAGCCATGCCCTTTGATCCTCATTCAATATTGCTGAGTGGGAGCATTTTGATTGTTTCCATGAAGATGTGACCCATGCAATTGTGGGTGGTAACTTTTGATTAGATGATTTCCACAGAGGTGTGTCTCCACCCACTGAAGGTGGAGTTGCTTGCTGGAATCCTTTAAAAGGGGAAACATTTTGGAGAGAGTCCCTTTTTGGTAGAGCCACGAGAAAGCCAGCAGGCACTGCCATGTTCGCCATGTGCCTGTCCAACTGAGAGAGAAACGTTGAACGTTGTCAGCCTTCTTGAACTAAGGTATCTTTCCCTGGATGCCTTAAATTGGACATTTCTATAGACTTGTTTTAATTGGGATATCTTCTCAGCCTTAGAACTGTAAACTAGAAACTCATTAAATTCCCCCTTTTAAAAGCCATTCCCCTTTCTGGTATATCGCACTCCGGCAGCTAGCAAACGAGAACATAGGTAGACTTAGCTTTCCCATTACAGAAATGAATTTCATGAGAGCCAGCCTCAAGACTGAGAACTTGGCCTATTAACTTGGGAGTCCCTAATGCTTGAGAGAGTATCAGGAATTTCCCAGGTGGAAAAGTTTAATAGTTTCATATATTTTTCTCCAGTCCTCAAGGGACTTTGCAAATACTCTATCTGCCCAGCATACTCTGAAAGGTATTACATTAAGCTATACAGAATTACAAGACCTCATTCACCATTCTAGGCTCCATGTGTTTAGATTGTTTAAATGGACCAGCCAGACAGGTTAAGTTAGATTGTGTGCTACAAAAAATTTAAATTTTGGACAAAATAAACATCTCTTCCCTTGGTCTCACATAGAAGGTGAAATTTTAGTATACAGACACTATGATCCTTTATTGTGTACTCTGATTTACCTTAATTCCAACCAGATCAGCTTTGTTCGTATCTCTAATTCAAGTCTGATCTCTTTTTCAGCTTCTTTAATGGTTTCTGTATGGAGAAACTCCACAGATCACCATCCCCCCTCGTTGGATAAGGCTGAAAGCAGTTCAGTGAGGATGGACACAGAGAGGGGGGTCTGTATTAGTTTGCTAAAGCTGCTGGAACACAATATACCAGAAATGGATCAGCTTTTATAGAGGGGATTTATTAAGTTGCAAGTTTCCAGTTCTAAGGACTTAATGTCCAAACTAAGGTGTGCTGGTTTGAAAAGATTTGTGTACCCTAGAAAAGCCATGTTTAATCTTAATTAATCTATGGGAGCAACGATTTCTTCTAATCCCTATTCAGCATCACAGGTTGAACACTCAATTAGGTTATCTCCAGAGATGTGGCTCAATTGTTGGTATTAAAACTTGATTAGCTGGAGACGTGTCTCCACCCATTCTACGTGAGTCTTGATTAGCTTAGTGGGATCCTATAAAAGAGGAGACATTTTTGAAGAGAATGCCTTTTGAGAATGATGAGAAAGCCACAGCAGAGCCAAGCAGAGACACGAGGCCAAGAGAACCACAGAGTCCACCAGCCAGTGACCTTTGGAGATTCCGAGAAAGCAGAGAAGGATGACGGAATGATGAGAGCCACGAAGCAGAGTCCACCAGCCGGCAACCTTTGGAGATGGAGAACGCGCCTAGGGTTGCTTCATGAAGCAAGAAGCCTGGAGAGGAAGCTAGCAGACGATGCCGTTTTTCCATGTACCTTTCCACGTGTGTTTGCACGTGCCTCGCCACTTGAAAGAGAAACCCTGAACTTCATCGGCTTTCTTGAATCAAGGAATCTTTCCCTGGATGCCTTAGATTGGACATTTCTACGGACTTGCTTTAATTGGGACATTTCCACGGCCTGAAAATTGTTAATTTGTAACTTATTAAAGTCCCCTTTTTAAAAAGCCATTCCATTTCTTGTACAATCACATTCTGGCAGCGAGCAAACTAAAACATGAGGTATCCAGAAAAAGATAACTTCATTCCAAATAAAGGGCCAGATAGCACTTGGGTTTCCTCTATCACATGGGAAGGCATGTGGCCAGCATCTGCTGGTCCTTGTCTCCCCTTTTCCATTTCTTCCAGCTTCTGGTTCCAGTGGTTTCCTCTCTAAGCATCTGTGGGCCTTCACTTAGCTCCTCTGGGACACAATTCTGGGTTCTGGTTTGCTTAACATCTTGGGAAGGTACATGGGGATGTCTGCTGGGCTCTGAATCTCCAAATGTCCGTGTCTAGGCACCAGCTTTTCCTGTCAGCATGCCAAGCATCTCCAAATGTCTGCATCTCTGTCGGTTCTGAAGCTATGTTCTCCAAGTGTCTAAGCTTCTTCCAAAATGTTTCCCCTTTTAAAGTACTCCACTAAACTAATCAAGACCTACTTTGAATGGGCCAAGTCACATCTCTACCTAAACAAAAGGTCACACCCACACTTGAGTAGGTCAATCTCCATGGAACCATCTAATCAAAGGTTTCCACCCTACATATTGAATTAGGACTAAAGGACATGGCTTTTCTGAGGTACACAAAACTTTCAAAAGAGCCCAAGGTCTCACAGTGAGCTCCAGAGTCAGGGGGAAGGTTGGTGCCTTCCATCACCTCCTACTGTGCATTTCTCACTGTGGACATGCTGTTTATTTCTCTGAAAGCTCAGTAAGAGTTGTTCCTGCTCCAGAGGAGAAGTCCTAGTGAGGAGCCTGCTGCAGCCAGCAGCCCTGTGATGGATGCACCCTAGTTTTGGGGCTCTCTCTCCTGAGCACATGGTGTTCTCCTCTCAACAAGGGTCATGAGATCTAAGCAACCCTTCATGCATTTGAATGCCAAGAAAGTACAACAGGAGGTGCTGGCCCATCCCCATTAAGCTGCTGACATCCTCTTGGAACCTGATAAGTGGATTTGAAGGAGAACACACAGGAGACATTTCCCTATTACTACAGAAGGCTGCTCTTCAACAAATATGTGTAGACAATCCCCTTTGCAGACCAGGATCATCGCATCGTGCCAATGACTACACCCCCAAACTCAGCATGGCACCTGGCACACAGCGGACACTCAATGAATACATAATGCTTGGAGGAAAATACTGCTGCTTAATTAAGGCTGTTTCTGCTAAATTTACAAATGGAAAGTTGTACACTTGTCCTATTATTGTGAGAACATTCACTTGTTTATTTCTGGATCATGTTTAACCTTGTTTAGAAGCCAAACTGTTTTCTTTGCCAATTGCAATGGTTTATTTCACATTCTAGTAATCAAATTATATGAACTAGAACCTTCCTTGAAGACACAGGAGAATCTTTTGGCCCATGATGGATTGCTAGGTGATGAATGGGGACTGTCCGTCTAGTCCCTGCTGCCTGGTCAGCAAGGGCTGGGCTTATCCTCGCTACCCAGGATCCCTCTGCTGGGCTTCAAGTCTTGGCCTAGTCTATTTTCTTTGCCTTCAGTGCCCTGTCCATTCTATCACATCCCAGTTACCTGCAGGTACCGGTAAGAAATGTCCCTTCCTCTAGAAGCTTCTCTGCCTCTAAGTCTCCTTTCTCATCTGACCCCCTAAGTGAGCAGAGTTACTCAGCCTCCCCAGAGCATCCCTCACCTATGCTCCCTTTTAATTGGGTTATCCGTGTTTTTAGGTGCTCATACAAGCCACACTTTATACCAATTGAATTATACCAATTCAACATCTGTGGGCGCTACTAATAACGGCAACTGCGTCGAGTGTACCCAGTACCTTGATGGGTTCAGAGCTGGACTCAGTAGGCAGTGGCTGCTAATGTGTTCCCATATTAACAGGGACTGAAACAGACTACAGCGTTAACTGAGACAGAGAAACATAAAGCAATGGTTGGTAGAATGCTTCGCCTAAACCCAACACTCTAAAGTCAAATAAGCCTCAATTCTGGGAAGATTCTGGGATAAACAGCTAAAATTCAAAAAAACATAAAAAGGCAAAATAACTCACCTTCGGATTCCATTCGATTTCATTGTCAGCAGGTTTCACTCTACAAACAATAAACTCCACAGCTTGTGGGGGGAGATCGTGGAAACTTTCTGGGAGCTGCAGCAGTTGGTCCTTAGGGACAAGTCCAGTGCGGCCTTCATCTATGAACTTTACAAGGGCCTTGTCTGGGGCCCATGAGTCTTCTTTTTGGCTTATTTCCAACACCTGAACCCTGGAAAACAGCGGCAGGTAAGTTTCACACAGAGACTCTAGGAGGGAAAAAAACTTTGCCTCAAATTAACCATGAAATATCAAACATTCAAAAAAACTTCTAAACTGCATGGTTTTATTCTCTGCCAGAAGTAAAATAACCAAGGCCTTCAAAACTGGACTTCGTAGTGGTTTATTTAATTCAAGCATACACAAGCATAAACAATGTGTAATGCTTCTGAAAAGAGTAAATCTTTTCTGGAGGCCCCAAGAAAAGTCAACCCAGCAAATTAACCTTTCAAGGTTTTCTGAATCAAGCCACACAACTAGTGGAGCCTGGAGTGGCCTTTGGAGGGAGGCAGCTGCAAAGAGTGTGAGCTATATGCCTGTATATGAACAATCACTATGGTGTTTTTCAGACAAGTTATACCATCTCTTCTGGGCTCAGTTTGCTTATATTTAAAGTGGAGACGATGCCCATTTTATAGGAGCGATGTGAGAATAAAATGACATAAAAGATGGGAGGTACGAAGCATACACCGAATACACACTAAATGCCTGCAGTCACTATGTGTGCTCTGCTGTCAGAGCTGGGGGGCCGAGCCTCATGTTGGAGCTGCCCCAGGAGGTGGGGGGCTCCACCCCAGGCACCACCTGCAGGTAGGCAGCTGGCTCAGCACATGTACACACCAGAAACTGGTCAGAGATGAAACACAAGGATCCACTGCTACTTACAGCTACAGCTTTCGGAAATTAAACCAATGGACATTTTACCTGTGAAAAACTGTTTTTTCTGCTAATCCATATAATCCAAATTTCTCCACCTTTTCAACAGTTGTCTTATGATTGGAATCCTTAAAATACTCATTCATTTCAGCATTAAGAGTTGCATAATGATCCACATGTTTATCGACTATACGACCAAAGTAATTTGTTGCATTCGAAATATAAAAAGGTATTATCTGAAACACATAATGTAAATACATCCAGAAAGTAAGTTTAATTTAAACCAAAGATCTCCATACTCTCCAGATCTACAGAAACCAACCCTGACCTAAGAGTCCAATATATACAAACAGGTGTTTAAAAGGTAGGGAACTGGCGAAAAAGCAGAATAAAAGCTTGATGATAGTCACAGAAAAATTAAAGGTTTCGCTTTAAATCTAATGGAACTTTTTTTGTGTGTGTACAAATTTCGTTATTTAAAAAATTCATTATTGGTGAGTGTTCCTTCTGTAGGGGGTTTCTTATATAAAGGAAACACCGGACACAGAGGGATGAAGCCAAGTCCTTGCAGGGACCCTCAGCACCCAGGACAGACGGACAGACAGGCCATGGCACATGTGAGTTCACGCAGGGTGTTGGCAAGTGTGTGGGCAGGGCATCCCAGACCAAGGGAGAAACAATGTGCACTGAGGCAGGGCACTGAGGCTTCCTAGAGCAGATGCCAGGATGGAGAAGCAGTTGACAAGGTAGGTGGGGGAGAGGACGGCGATGAGCCAGGACAGGAGGCAGCAAGGAGAGCAGGGGAGAGGCCATCCTACAGTTATCAGAAGGGGGTCGAATCTCACAGGGCTGACTGTCTGCAGTCCCTCTCTGTGGATCCCTGCCTTCCTCTCCCATCATGCTCACTGCCCATCAGTCTGGCCTGTTCCACAAAAACACCAAGTTAGTTCCTATCTTCAGGACTGTGCACAGGCTGGTTCTTCTGTCTGGAATGTTCTTCCCCAGATCCTTCCATGGCTGATGTGCCAGTTTGAATCTGTGTCCTTTAATCCTCATTCAACACTGCTGGCTGGGAGCTTTTTGACTGTTCCCATGGAGATGTGACCTATCCGATTGCGGGTATTAACTTTTTTTTTTTTTTTTAATTACATGGGCAGGCACCGGGAATTGAACCTGGGTCCTCTGGCATGGCAGGCAAACATTCTTGCCTGCTGAGCCACTGTGGCCCGCCCTCGATCGTGGGTATTAACTTTTGACTAGAGGGAGATGTGACTCCACCCATTCCAGCTGGGCACTGACTGCAATCCTTTAAAAGAGGAAACATTTTGGAGAGAGTCCCTTTTTAAGAGCCACGAGAACTATGAGAGCCCACGGAGTCAGAGACCTTTGGAAAACATTCATGAAATATGAGGCCTGGAGAGGAAGCTAGCAGACACCACCATATTTGCCTTTACAGTTCAGAGAGAAACCCTGAACTTCATCGGCCTTTCTTGAGTGACGGTAGCCTCTTATTGGTGCCTTAATTTGAACATTTTTATAGATTTGCTTAAATTCGGACAATTCCACTGCCTTAGAACTGTAAATTAGCAAATAAATTCCCCTTTTAAAAAAAAAACATTCCATTTCTGTTATCACATTCTGGCAGCCAGCAAACTAGAACAGCTGGCATCTTATCATATGGGCTTCAATTCAATCCCTCCTTAAGAAGTCCCTTTCCCCTTGCAATTTCCAAAGGGCCCCTTGTCTCCCTAGTACACTTATGCCAAGACACTACCTATTATCTCACTCATTTCATCCTCTTCAAAGCACTTGTCACTACCTAGAATCACCATCCCCACTGAAAGTTCAGCCCAAGAGGATGGGAACACATCTGCCAACACCAGCACAGCCAGTAAGACGGCCTCAATGAAGTCCCAGTGCCCTTGGCCAGCCCCCCTTGGGCAGTGACAGTGCTCACCCAGGGGGGCATCTGGACCCTAGGTTTAGGGCCCACAACAGCACAAACTGGCATCTGGACACGGGCCCAGTCAGTAAACACTGCTCTAAGGGCAGTTACTGGACATGAGTTGGAATTGCAGATGAGAAAAAGGCCCATTACACATAATGAGAAATGGGCAGGACATGATATAACCATCAAAAACAAATTTTTAAAAAGATGCTCAAAGAAAAATGACAGAGAAAATATACTAAGATGCTAAAGGTTATTGTTTTAGAATGATGGGAATAAAAGGAGAGTTTCTTCTCCCCCTATTTTCCTGCCCCACATATTTCCCAAATACAAGGCTCTATGTACTGGGCCAAGGAGCTGAGCATGTGCTAGGGAATGAATAAAACCCAGGGAGACAGCTAACACCAGACTATGGAGGTCCCCTCCTTATGGCATTAGCACATCTAAAGACAGACTAAGTCAGCAAAAGGAGGGGGCCAGCCTAGAAGCGGCCAGGTTTGTGGTCTGGATGCTTTCACCTGAAGGAGTAGAGCATGAGACCTCCAGACCAGGGGAACAGCTAACCCTGGTTTGCCTGGACTTCCTGTTTTAGATCTGCAAATCACAAATTCCATAAAACCCCTAGGTTACAAGAACAATGGGCTGGTATCTTGCCACCACCTTCACCTGCCTGCTTTAATTTCACTCTCCCCACTTCCCAGGCAGATAAGTAATTTGTTAAGGTCACAGGATGCATGGTCAGTTGGATCTAAGCTCTAAAACAATTAGAAATGAAGTTTAAAAAACATTAACAATAGCATCAAAAACCATGTAATGGTAGGTGTTCTAGTTTGTTAGCTGACAGAATGCAACACACGAAAGATGGATCGGCTTTTAATAAAAGGGAATTTATTTCGTTAGTTCTTCAGAGGAAAGGCAGCAAACTTTCCACTGAGGTTCTTTCTTACGTGGGAAGGCAAGGGATGGTCTCTGCTGGCCTTCTCTCCAGGCCCCTGGGTTCCAACAACTTTCCCTGGGGTGACTTCTTTCTGCATCTCCAAAGGCCTGGGCTGAGCTGCGAGTGCTGAGATGAGGAATGCCGAGCTGCTTAGGCTGTGCTAGTTGTGCTCTCTCATTTAAGCACCAGCCAATTAAGTCAAACGTCATTCACTGCAGCAGACATGCCTCCTAGCCGACTGCAGATGTAATTAGCAACAGATGAGGTTCACGTACCATTGACTCAAGTCCACAGCAAAAGAACTAGGTGCCTTCACCTGGCCAAGTTGACAACTGAATCTAACTGCCACAGTAGGGATAAGCTAACACAATAAATACAAGACCTGTCCACTGACAACTCCAGCATCTTGCTCAGAGAAAGCAAAGGTGACCCAGATAAACAAACTGGAGGACTCAGTATGGCTAAGATATCCATTCTCTTCAAATTCATCTATAAATGTAGTATGAGGCCAATTAAAATGCCCAGCAGGTTCTTAAGTAGAAACTGGCAAGTAGATTCTAAAATTTTATATGGCCTTGCAAAGGAACAGCCAAGAAAAACTGAAGAAACAGAGAAAAGTTGGCTTACCAACCAGTTTTCAAGACTTATTATAAAGGTACAGTAATGAAGCCAGTGTGGTATTGTGGTATTGGTATAAGGATAGACAAAGGGATCAAGGAAGGGGCAACACAGAAAATTCAGCAATGGAGGTTCACATAAAGGGTTTCCTGATTTCTGTCAAAGACATTAATGTTAACTCAGGGCCAAAAGACACTCCTGACAATAAGTGCTGCTGGAGCAACTGAGTATCCACTTCAAGAAGATAAATCTGATTCTTTATACTAATCATATGCAAAAATTAACTCAAAATGGAAGATAAAGCTAAATGTAAAAATTAAAACTATAAACCTCCTGGGAAAAAAAAAGAGGAAAATCTTGTGACCTCAGGATAGGCAAAGATTAGGACACTAAAAACAGAAAACAAAATAAAAAATCGATAAACTTGATTTCATCAAAATTAAAAACTTCAGCTCTTCACTGTGAGAAAACACATAGTATATGTTTGACAAAGGACATTCAGACTATATAAACTCTTAACACACAATAAGAAGAAAGCGCAAATTAAATAGGCAAAATTTCTGAATAGAGAGTTCAGAAAGGGGAGATACAAATGGCCAATAACCATGTAAAATCATGTGAAAAGATGCTCAAGATCATCAGTTATCAAAGAAATGCAAATAAGCTATCAGTACAAATGCAACAAAATGATCCAAGTTAAAAATGGAGGATACCAGGTGTTAGTGAGAATGTGGATCAACTGGAATTCTCGGATGGATTGCTGGAGAGAACGTAAGATGGTACAGCCACTCTGGAAAACTTTTTGACAGTTTCTTACAAGTGCACACTTATCATATACGACCTAGCAATTCTAGTCCTGAGTCTTACCCAAGAAAAATGAAAACAAACATCCAAAAAGACATGCACCACAAACAGTTATAGCAGCCAGGAACTGGAAACAACCCAAATACCCCTCAACTTGTGAGCAGATAAACATATTAGTACTTTACGTGCAGACAATAAAAAGGCACAACGTGGATGAATCACAAAAGAATTATGCTGAGTAAGAACAATCAGACTCAAAAGACTACATTCCATATGGCTCTATTAACATGAATTTCTAGTAAAGGCAAAAGAACAGTGGCATGAAGCAGTTCAGCAGCCGCCAAGGCTGTGGGGAGACAACCAGTGACAAGCAGGTACAGGGGGCCTTGGGATGAGAGAAATATTCGTCTTTTGACTAGTAGTTTCACAATTCTATCCATTTATCGAGACTCAACCAACTAAACATTTCAATTTAGTGACTTTCATTGCATGTAAATTATACCTCAGTGTAGCTAATTAAAAGACTTGGTACAGGGCTTCTGGGAAGGAGGCAGCAGAAGCAGTGCCTATTTTTTAAAGCTTTGTATATCCCCATGTAAAGACACACAGAGCAAGTAAAGAGTAAAATCAAAGGCAGGGACATAACTTAGAGCAATACTAGCTGACAAAAAAACTCTGAGCCCCAAAATAACAGCAGAAGTGCAACTCCCACCCCAATTTACCAGACCCGCACAGTAGCAGAGTCTGCAGAAAGCAGCAGAGGAAACAAGTGGGTATCTGAAGAACCTGCAACAGGAGACTGCAAGAGAAACTGGAGGGCTGCTGTGACAACAGCAGCTGAAGTGGGGTCCTCAAGGGACAACAGAGATGAAGGCAGAGAATATAAAGGAGGAGAGAAGAACAGAGCCAGGACTGTCAAAAACCTCAGCAACTACACCGCCATATTTTGTTTAAAGCATGAAACCAATAAGCAGGATCTCAATGCAGTTAGAAAAGTTACCCTTATCCACACCTCCCAAAATTTCAGGAAAACAAATTTTACCTAAAAAATGAGCAACAGGAAAGGATCAAGCTCATACCATATTAACCTGAAAAAAAAAAAAAAGAGAATAAGGAACAGAATAACAATTCCTACAGACAATGAAAGCTGCTAGAAAGACATGTACAGAAAACTAATGGAAATGGTAACCACTTTCAAAGCAAGCTGTCTTTTAGTTTGTTAATTATTAAGAAAGTGATATATAAGAGGACACTATAAATCAAAATTACAAAAACTTGGAAATGAGGTGACAGATCTCATGAAAGAATCAATCATGAGTTTGCTGGTGGCCCCAAACTCCTAGAATCTGTAACTACAACCCAATTTGGAAAAGGGCCTTTGCAGTTGTAATTAAGGATCTTGAGACAAGGAGATCGTGGATTATCTGGGCGAGCCCTAAATCCAAAGACAAGTGTCTCTGAAGACACATGGACAAGACACAGGGAGGAGAAGGTGACGCAAAGACTGAGGCAGAGGCTGGACTGAGGCAGCTACGGCTAACAGATGCCAAGGACTGGCTGGAAACGAGAGAGGCTGGAAGAGGCAAGAATGGGTTTCCTCTAGAGCCTCTGGAGATACTGTACTTCTGGCCTCCAGCAAGTTGGGAGGCATGGGGTTTGTGATACTCTGTGAAGGCAGCCCCACGGAACGAGGACAACAACACCAGGAAAGGCAGCACAGGCATGCACAAATAAAACAGATAAGGCGTTAAGGCAAAGAGACGTGAAAACGAGAATAATTTTCAAACTCAAAATGAAATGAAGAAAGTAATAAGGATTCTAGAGAAAGTGACAAACTCTTAACTCAGCAATTCTACCCACATCTCAGAATTTTCCTGGAAGGAAATTTCCACAAAGGTTATATAACAACAGCACTTTTCCTTTTTCGGCTGCCTTCCCCTGATGGCAAACCCTGTGAGGGCAGGGAGCAGGGCTATGCTCTACTGTGTGCAGGAGCTGGGCACAAAGGATGCCCCTGGGACATATTTGGAAATGAATGAGTGAACGGAGGGCTGACGTTTTCTTTCTTTTTTTTTTTAGTTTGATTATTCCGTTCTACAGATATAATCAGTAATTCACAATATCATCACATAGTTGCATATACATCATCATGATCATTTCTTGGAACATTTGCATCTATTCAGAAAAAGAAATAAAACAAAAACAGAAAGAAATTTATACATACCATACCCCTTACCCCTCCCTTTCATTGATCACTAGCATTTCAATCTAAATTTAACATTTGTTCCCCTTATTGTTTATTTTTATTCCATGTTCTCCTAGTCTGTTGACATGGTAGATAAAAGGAGCATCAGACACAAGGTTTTCACAATCACACAGTCACATTGTGAAAGCTATATCATTATTCAATCATCCTCAAGAAACATGGCTACTGGAACACAGCTCTACATTTTCAGGCAGTTCCCTCCAGCCTCTCCATTACATCTTGAATAACAAGGTGATATCTACTTAACGCGTAAGAATAACCTCCAGGATAACCTCCTGACTCTGTTTGGAATCTCTCAGTCATTGACACTTTGTCTCATTTCACTCTTTCCCCTTATGGTTGAGAAGATTTTCTCCATCCCTTGATGCTGAGTCTCAGCTCATTCTAGGATTTCTGTCCCATGTTACCAAGGAGGTCCACACCCCGGGAGTCATCTCCCATGTAGACAGGGGGAGGGCAGCGAGTTTGCTTGCCATGTTGGCTGGAGAGAGAGGCCACATCTGAGCAACAAAAGAAGTTCTCTGGGGGGTGACTCTTAGGCCTAATTTTAAGTAGGCTTGACCTATCCTTTGTGGGATTAAGTTCCATATGAACAAACTCCAAGACTGGGGGCTCAGCCTATAGCTTTGGTTGTCCACACTGCTTATGCTGTCCACACTGCTTATGAGAGTATCAAGAATTCAACTTGGAGAAGTTGAATTATCCCCCTTTTTCACCATTCCCTGAAGGGGACTTGGCAAATACTTTTTAATTCACTGTTCAAATCACTCTGGAATTTATCGAGGCATCACTCTGGACAAACCCACAAAATCTCATGTCCTACTCAAGGTTCCATGTACTTATGTTTTTCAATTAAGCTGTCTACATAAGTTATATTAGGAAATGCACTAGTCAAAATACAAATTTTGTGCCAAATAAACATTTTTTGCTTTAGTCTCACATATAAGTTGAAATTTTAAAATATTAATTACCATCTATTTTCAGCACCCACACTAATGACATTCCTTTGTTCTTCCTCATACAAAAACACTTTTAAAATTTGTACATTTAGTCACTATCATTATACACCCTAGGCATTCCTAGATTATACCATCTCAATCTTTATCGTCTATCTTTCTTTCAGATTTCATTTGTGCCCCCAGCCCTCCTCCCTCTATCATTCTCACATTCAGCTTCATTGTTTTAACATAATTGTATTAGTTAGGTAATATTGTGCTGTCCGTTTCTGAGTTTTTACATTCAGTCCTGTTGCACAGTCTGTATCCCTTCAGCTCCAATTACCCAATATCTTACCCTATTTCTATCTCCTGATGGTCTCTGTTACCAACGACATATTCCAAGTATATTCACTAATGTCAGTTCATATCAGTGAGACCATCCTTTAGTTTTTGGCTAGTCTCACTCAGCATAATGTCCTCAAGGTCCATACATGTTGTTACATACTTCATAAGTTTATTCTGTCTTACAGCTGCATGATAGTCCATCGTATGTATATACCACAGTTTGTTTAGCCATTCATCTGTTGATGAACATTTTGGCTGTCTCCATCTCTTTGCAATTGTAAATAATGCTGCTATAAACACTGGTATGCAAATGTCCGTTTGTGTCCTTGCACTCATGTCCTCTGAGCAGATACCTAGCAATGCTATTGCCAGATCATATGGCAATTTTATACTTAGCTTCCTGAGGAACCGCCAAACTGCCTTTCACAGCGGATGTATCATTTGACATTCCCACCAACAGTGGATAAGTGTGCCTCTTTCTCCACATCCTCTCCAGCACTTGTCATTTTCTGTTTTATTGATAATGGCCATTCTGGTGGGTGTAAGAGGATATCTCATTGTGGTTTTGATTTGCATTTCTCTAATAGCCAGGGACGTTGAGCATCTCTTCATGTACCTTTTGGCCATTTGTATTTCCTCTTCTGAGAAGTGTCTGTTCAAGTCTTTTGCCCATTTTGTAATTGGGTTGTCTGTCTTTTTGTTGTTGAGTTGAATAACCTCTTTATAAATTCTGGATACTAGACCTTTATCTGATATGTCGTTTCCAAATATTGTATCCCATTGTGTAGACTTTTAAATTTCTTGATGAAGTTCTTTGATGCGCAAATGTGTTTAATTTTGAGGAGTTCCCATTTCTTTCTTTCTTTCTTCAATGCTCTTGCTTTGAGTGTAAGGTCTAGTAAACCGCCTCTAAGTATAAGATTTATAAGATATTTCCCGACATTTTCTTCTAACAGTTTTATGGTCTTAGATCTAATGTTTAGGTCTTTGATCCATTTTGAGTTAACTTTTGTATAGGGTGTGAGATATGGGTCCTCTTTCATTCTTTTGCATATGGATATCCAGTTCTCTACGCACCATTTATTAAAAAGACTGTTCTGTTCCAGGTGAGTTGGCTTGACTGCCTTATCAAAGATCAAATGTCCATAGATGAGAGGGTCTATATCTGAACACTCTATTCAATTCCATTGGTCAATATATCTATCTTTATGCCAGTAATATGCTGTTTTGACCACTGTGGCTTCATAATATGCCTTAAAGTCAGGTAGCATTAGGCCTTCGACTTCATTTTTTTCTCTCAGGATACTTTTAGCTATTTGGGGCACTCTGCCCTTCCAGATAAAATTCGTTAATGGTTTTTCTATTTCTGAAAAGTAAGTTTTTGGGATTTTAATTGGTATTGCATTGAATCTATAAATCAACTGAAGTAACACTGACATCTTAACTACATTTAGTCTTCCAATACATGAACGTGGCATGCCCTTCCATTTATTTACGTCTTCTGTGATTTCTTTTAACAATATCTTGTAGTTTTCTTTGTATAGGTCTTTTGTCTCTTTAGTTACATTTATTCCTAAATATTTCATTCTTTTGGTTGCAATTGTAAATGGAATTCTTGATTTTCCCCTCAGATTGTTCATTACTAGTGTATAGAAACACTACAGATTTTTGAGCATCGGTCTTGTAACCTGCCACTTTGTTGTACTCATTTGTTAGCTCTAGTAGCTTTGCTATTGATTTTTGGGGGTTTTCGACATATAGTATCATATCATCTGCAAACAGTGAGAGTTTTACTTCTTCCTTTCCAATTCTGATGCCTTGTATTTCTTTTTCTTGTCTAATTGCTCTGGCTAGAACTTCCAACACAATGTTGAATAAAAGTGGTGATAGTGGACATCCTTGTCTTCTTCCTGATCTTACGGGGAAAGTTTTCAGTTTTTCCCCATTGAGGGTGATGTTAGCTGTGGGTTTTTCATATATTCCCTCTCTCATTTTGAGGAAGTTCCCTTCTATTCCTATCCTTTGAAGAGTTTTCAACAGGAAAGGATGTTGAATTTTGTCAAATGCCTTCTCTACATCAATTGAGATGATCATGTGGTTTTTCTGCTTTGATTTGTTGATATGGTGTATTACATTAATTGATTTTCTTATGTTGAACCATCCTTGCATACCTGGGATGAATCCTACTTGGTCATGATGTATAATTCTTTTAATGCGCTGCTGGATTTGATTTGCTAGAATTTTGTTGAGGATTTTTGCATCTATATTCATGAGAGAGATTGGCCTATAGTTTTCTTTTCTTGTAATATCTTTGCCTGGCTTTGGTATGAGAGTGATGTTGGCTTTGTAGAATGAGTTAGGTAGCTTTTCCTCCTCTTCATTTTTTTTTGAAGAGTTTGAGCAGGATTGGTACTAATGCTTTCTAGAATGTTTTCTAGAATTCACCTCTGAAGCCATCTGGTCCTGGACTTTTCTTTTGGGGGAGCTTCTTAATGACTGATTCAATTTCTTTACTAGTGATTGGTTTGTTGAGGTCATCTATTTCTTCTCGAGTCAATGTTGGTTGTTCATGCCTTTCTAGAAAGTTGTCCATTTCATCTACATTGTCGTGTTTATTAGCATCAAGTTGTTCATAGTATCCTGTCATTATTTCCTTTATTTCTGTGGGGTCAGTGCTTATGTCTCCTCTTCCATGTCTGATCTTATTTATTTGCAACCTCTCTCTTCTTCTTTTTGTCAATCTTGCTAAGGGTGCATCAATCTTATTGATTTTCTCATAAAACCGGCTCCTGGTTTTGTTGATTTTCTCGATTGTTTCCATGTTCTCAATTTCACTTACTTCTG
>PVIY010023143.1:0-39723 GCA_004026745.1 Myrmecophaga tridactyla | reverse complement strand
GAAAAAAAAAAAAAAAAAAAAAGATCAAAACTGAAAGGAAGAAGTAAAGTTTTCACTATTTGCAGTTGACATAATCCTACATATAGAGTCCTGAAAAATTAACAACAAATTACTAGAGCTTATAAATGAGTGCAGCAAAGTGGCGGGATACAAGATTATCTAGCAAAGACCTGTAGAGTTTCTGTATACTAGTAATGAGCAATCTGAGGAAGATATCAAGAAAAAAATTCCATTTACAATAGCAACTTAAAAATTCAAATATCTAGGGGTAAATTTAAACAAGGATGTAAAGAACTTGTACTCAGAAACTACAAAGCTTTGCTAAAAGATGTCAAAGAAGGTCTAAATAAATGAAAGGCCACTCCATGCCTGTGAATGGGAAAACTAACTATCATTAAGATGTCAATTCTCCCAAATCAATTCAATGAATTCCAATTCAGATTCAATGCAGTCTGAACCGAAATTCCAATAGCTGACTTCACAGAATTGGAATAGCTAATTTTCAACTCTATTTGGAAAGGTAAGGGTCTCCAAATAGCCAAAAACATCTTGAAAAAGAAGAACAAAGTTGGAGGACTCATGCTTCCAGACTTTAACACATATTGCAAAGATACAGTGGTCAAAACAACACGGTGCTGGTGTAAGGTTAGTTATATTGACAAATGGAGTTGAACTAATAGTTCAGAATTAGACTCTCACTTCTATGGCCAATTGATATTTGACAAGGCTGCTAAGTCCATTCAATTGTGAAAGAATAATCTCTTCAATAAATAGTGCCAAGAAAACTGGATATACACCTGCAAAAGAATGAAAGAAGACCCTTATCTCACACCATATAAAATAATTTAATCAAAATGGATCATGGACCTAAATATAAGAACCATGACTATAAAACTCCTACAAGAAAATGTAAGGAAACATCTTTAAGAATTTGTGGTAGGCAATGGTTTGTTAGACTTTAGATCCAAAGTACAAGCAATGAAAGAAAAATATATAGATAAATGGGACCCTCTTAGAATTAAAAAAAACTTTTGTGCATCAAGTTACTTTGTCAAGAAAGTGAAAAGGCAACCTGCTCACTGGGAGAAAATATTTGGAAACCACATATCCAGTAAGGATTTAATTTGCAAAATATATAAAGAAATCCTACAACTCAACAATAAAAAAAAAAAAACCCAATAACAAAATGGGCAAAAGTCTTGAATAGACATTTCTCCAAAGAGGATATACAAATGATTAAGAAGCACATGAAAAGATGTACAACATCACTAGCTATTAGGGAAATGCAGATCAATACTACAAATGAGATCTCATTGCACAACTAGTTGAACAGCCACTATTTAAAAATATATAACACTACAAGAGTTGGAGAGAATGTAGAGAAATAAGAACGCTCATTCATTGTTGGTGGGTATGTAAAGTAGTGTAGCTTCTGTAGAAGACAGTTTTGCAGTTCCTCAAGAAGCTAGGTATAGAATTACCATATGATCTGACATTCTCACTACTAGATATATACCCAGAAGAACTGAAAGCAGGGACTGGAATAGATATTTTCGCACTGATGTTCACAGCAGCATTATTCACAATTGCCAAAGATGAAAGCTACCCAAATGTCTATCAACCAATGAATGGATAAACAAAATGTGGTATATACATACAATGGAATATTATTCAGCTCTAAAAAGAAATGAAATCCCGAGGCATGCAACAACATGGATAAACCTTGAGGACATTATGCTGAATGAAATAAGCCAGGCATGAAAGACAAATATTGTATGCTCTCACTGATATGAACTAATTATTATAAGCAAATTCATAGAGTTGGAGTCTAGAATATAGACTACCAGGACTAGATTAGGTTAAGGAAAGGGGAGTTGATGCTTAACTTGTACAGATTTTCTATACAGGTTGCTGATAAAGGTTTGGAAATGGATGGTGGCAGTGGTAGCACATTATCATGAGTTTAATTAGCAGAACTGAACTCAATTGGGGAATGTGGTTAAAAGGGGAAACTTCAGGATACATATATATGTGTTCTAGTTTGCTAGCTGCCAGAATGCAATACCCCAGAAATGGAATGTCTTTTGAAAAGGGAAATTTAATAAGTTGCAAGTTTATAGTTCTAAGGCTGAGAAAATGTCCCAATTAAAACAATGTCTATAGAAATGTCCAATCTAAGGCATCCAGGGAAAGATACCTTGGTTCAAGGAGACCAATGAAGTTGAGGGTTTCTCTCTCAAGTGAGAAGGCACTTGGTGAACAGGGTCAGGGTTTCTTTTGCAGCTGGAAGGGCATATGGCAAACACAGCATCATCTGATAGCTTTGTCTCCTGGCTTCCCTTCACAAAGCTCCCTGGGAGGCATTTTCCTTCTTCATTTCCAAAGGTTGCTGGCTGATGTACTCTCTGCTTCTTGTGGCTATGTCATTCTGCTTTCTCCGAATCTCTCACTTTCTCCAAAATGTTTCCTCTTTTATAGGACTCCAGAAACTAATCAAGACCTATCCAAATGGGTGGAGACATGCCTCCACTTAATCCAGCTTAACAACCACTCCTGATTAAATCACATCCCCAAGGAATGATCTAATTACAGTTTCAAACATACAATGCTGAATAGGGATTAGAAGAAATGGCTGCTTTTACAAAATGGAATTAGGATTAAAACATTAAAACCTTTTCTAGGGTACATGCATCATTTCAAACCAGCACAATATGTTACTAGAATAAAAATGGAAAGATAAAACATAAGACTGTACAACACAGTGAACCCTACTGTAGATGAAGGATTTTTAGTTAATAATAAAAAATGTTCTTTCATGAATTATAACAAATATTTGACACCAGTACAAGGTATTAAAAATAGGGTGGCCTATGGGAAAAAAATAAAAACCTAATGTAAACTATGGACAAGAGTTAATAATACTATTTTAAGAATCTTTCATCAATTGTAACAAATATAACTACAATTTTTAAAAAGTTAGTACAATTATTTTAAAAAGTGCTATCAACAATTTTAACAAATGTTCCATACTGGTGCAAGGTATTGGTGATGGGGTGGTGTATGGGAATCCTGTATTTCATGCAGGATTGTTCTATAAACCCACAACTTCCCTAACAACAACAAAAAAATTTCAAGAAGTAAGTAGAGAGATGGGACAACAGAAAACTGATCTTGAGAAGACAGGATTCCTGGTATTTTTAAGCCAGTGATGCAATTAATGGCGGCTGTTAACACCTAAGTTTTTAAGGAAAAAATGTGAAATTAAATAAAATGATCTTGCTCCGAAGAACAATTGTTTTTTAAAAAATTTCAGCTACAAAGCCCTGAAATTGATTTTATGCACTAGTGGGGAAATTAATCTCATTTCATATATCCAGGGTGCAGACAGAGGTTTTCAAACTTCCTCCCTCTCCCAATTCCCTGGGAGGTGAGAGAACAAATTAAGTGGCATGGATGAGGTGCTTCAAGCTCTGTGTGTCTCTTTTATTTACCCTCCCCCTTTCTGGTGATAAATAATGGGCTATGGCAAATAGAAAATTGCCCAGGACATTGGCTGACTTCAAACGAATTTGCTACTGGTGCAATGGAAAACACAATTTACCTTTAAATGAGCCCTCCTTTTTACTTAACAGCCTTCCCAGGCAGCAAATACTACAAACCTAGGAGGGGCATCCTAGCATGCACTAAATAAATTCATGACCTAACAAATAATGTTCTTGGTATAAATGAGTAATTCCATGGTGGCTACTTTAAAAAGGAACATCGTCAGAGGGAAATCAACATTTCTTTCCTGGGGAAAATATGGATCTTCTACTATATCCTTAATTATTGTCTGAATTCTGGCTATGTCTTAAAACTGTGCTAAATGAAAAAATGACTTAAGTCTTCATCCTGCTGTGCTTTATTTGTGAGCAAGTTATTAAGTTATTCTTTCTTAGCTTTAAACTCAACCTTCTAGACTGAGCTTTGTAATTCCAGGACAGATGCACTGCAATCCACATTCCCACCAGTTGCTTCCAGTTTGTTTCTTCTGATAGGGAGTGATAGAAGGAGACTGGAAACCTGGAGGAATAAGAAGTGTCTTGCGTCTTCTTGTTGTCTCAGTGTCACCCAGCCTTGCTTCTTCACCTTGTCAGTGACAGTTTGCTACAGTCAGAAGTTGATTCCAATTTGTTATCTTCCAACACTTGTGCCCCCACAGAAGCATCAGCAGACTGGAATGAGTGTCACTGGGGCCCTTCCTCCAAGCTCAGAGACAGCACCACTGGCTGTCAGATCTCCCCTCTCGGAGGTCTCAATTTTAGATCCATGGGGCGCCTTTTCCAAACTTCTATGCTTTAATTCCAACCTCTTCTCTTTGTTTCCCCAACTCTAGGACAGCGTTTTAGTTTCCTAAGCTGCTCAGGCAAAAAACAAGAAATGGGTAGGGCTAAGCAATGGGAGTTTATTAGCTCATGGGTGGAGGTTCGTCCAAATCAGGCGACATCAAATCTTCTTCTCAAAGACTGTGGTGCTGAAAGGTTGGTTCCCAATCATCCTTGGTCCTGAGCTCGTCACATGCAAGGCCCATGGCAGTGTCTCTTTGTCTCCCCTTTCTCTATTGGGTTCCATGTTCAGCTTCTTGCTTCCCGCAGCTTTTTCTCTCTGTGTCTGAATTCTATTCTGTTTATAAAGGACTCCAACAATAGGGTTAAGGCCCATCCTGATTGAGGTGGGTCACACCTTCACTGAAGTAGCCTCATCAAAAGGTCCTACTGACAATGTGTTCACACCCGCAAAAATGGCTTAGGCTTAGTTTATGCTTTTCTGGGGTACACACAAGGAGATGTGTGCTTTCTGCAGTTGCTTCTTCCAGGATATGATGGTGTTCTCTTTATGCCTTTTCAGTTCTTCAATAGCTAGTTAATGAATATTTACATTAGATTTCTCATTTACAAGAATCAGAATTTTCTGTCTCCTGACTGGATCCTGACTTCTACAGGAAAAAGACAATAGGAAATGAATTTTTTTTTTTACTGCTTTGCTCACATACTTTTTTTTATAATGGATCTTCCTAAGTATATGTATTTCTCTATCTTTATCTATATACATATATATGCACAGAGGCAGATATGTATATATCATAGGGAATTTTGTTTACAAATCTTTTTCTTTTGGGTTGGGGTGCATGAGCTGAGAATTGAACCTAGGTTTTCCGTGTGGCAAGAATTCTACCACTGAACTACTTGTATAACCTCTCATATACTTTGTTTTGAGTACAATAATGAACTACTTGCCAAGGAGATATAGGATTCCCTGTAACCAATGGCATCACAGCTAATGAAATTATTACCTGTGGTTGATTTTGATGGAGTGCTTACTCAAGCAAGAGCCCTGGGGAAACCAGAGCTGCTGACCTTGACTTTATGGCAATAATGATGAATTTGAAGACTTGTAGCATGCAATGGCTTCTTCTGAGTGCATCAGAGCACTTATGGGAAGAGAATGATGGGCTTGCATCTTTAAATTCTCAGCTCAAGTCATAAGTAGAGCACCAGAAAGTTTCTATGCCATTCCTGAATGAATCTTACCTAGTTCTATTATTTACTTGCTGGAAATAAGACATAAAGGTTAATTGCGAAGATTGCAGATTTATAATTGAAGTAGAATTCACAGATTCTCAAGCTTCTCAAATGAAGTTTAAGGTATCAGTTGGGAAGGAGAGGAATCCTGAGCCTCAGAATAGAGACATCTGGGTGGATTAAGATGAAGCTCAGAATCCTCAACTATTGAGACATTCTGAACCTCCCTTGCCAGTGTAAGAAGTCTACCATCTCTTCCTTGAGTAACAATAATGGGGAAGCTGACTTGCCAGGAAATGCCTGTTCCCCTCAGGACCCACCCGAATCATCCATTGTTGCCACTGTACCCACAATTAAGGTCAGATCTCAGCATGCTCCCAGAGGGCATAAGTAAAGTCTGACCCAGAAGGAAATAGTTACACTGTTACATTTTAGTCACACCACAGGAATTGTAAGATTGTGCTAATTTATAACAGCTGAAACCTTTGCACTTGCATCAAGGACTATGTGTGGAATTGAATTCTTGTAACCAATTCTTGTAACCAATGGCATGTGGTGGCATCACAGCTAATGAAATTATTACCTGTGGTTGATTTTGATGGAGTGCTTACTCAAGCAAGAGCCCTAGCTGCTGCACTTGACTTCATGGCAATAATGATGACTCTGAAGCCTTGTAGCAAGTCCAAGAGTGTTAGACCAGGCAGAATGGAATATAAAACTGGATTGGGCTGAATTCATTGATACGGATAAACTTACCAGAGATACTGGATTAAATGTCTTAGCTCAGGCAGCTCCAAGTGACTCTAATGGTTTGTTTGGTTGGTAGATTGAATCAGCAGTACCTATGTTTAATGAGATTGAGATGTCTAATACTCCCCGGTAATAAAACGTAAAGGAATTGAAAGGCTTGGGGAAACATGAATGTCAATGTAGAGTTATCATATGCAACCTATGCACCCTGCCCCCACCCTCCACACCCCAAGAAGGCCCAGAGAATTCTCCCTTCACCAAAGCACTGAGAAATATATGTTAGTGAGGGACTAACAGTATCCTGGCTGTCCTCTGTAGGCCTGGTACAGTGGTGGAGATGCTTCTCAGTGGAGATTTCAGTGGAGGTTATGAGATTTCAGAATAGCTCAGGCTAATTGATAGCATTTACCACCAAAGGCAAAGTGAATGCGTTTACGGGAATGAGCAGCAAGACAAATGATAGAGTGTTTTGGTATGCAGTGATCATTGTCCCCGAGATTCCAGTACATGGGCCCCCTATGAAAATGTTGCTTGTTCTAAGTTAGAGTTTACCAAACCTTTCCAGTTGAGGGCAGATAGTGAATATTTTAGGCTCTGTATGTAAAGAGGTAAAAAATGAAGATATTATATTATACTTACATAACCAAAGAAAAAACAAATTTCAACAAAATTTGCAGTGTTGAAATTTTAAATACAATAATTCAAATTGGGTATTTGTTTTGTAATACAGGTTTCCTATTGAGAAGAACGAAATGTTTTGGGGGAGGATGGCATTTTACTTAATTGCAGTTCAAAGTTAATGTTTCCTCTATCAAAATTGTTTGCCAACATTCACCTGCTAGTGATGATCTTTAATGAAATTTTACAAAGATTCCACCTTTGAAACTAACTTTTCATGCGTATAGGTCTTGCAGAATATTGGTATCAATTAAGGAGCACATAATTTTATTCGAGCATATTTATTGCTTGGGAGGCATTTTTAGAATTCTTTTGGAGTCTTCTCTTGATATTTGCCTTCTAGCAGGTCATTACATTGCAGATTAGTCCCTTTCAATAAAGGTTTAGGTAGATGTTCCTGAACTGCATAGTTAAATAGATTTTGAAATATGGAAATTCCTTTGCACTTGCATCAAACTCTGAAAAACACTGCAAGGACTGTAGTTTGAGCCTAGAAAATATATCCACTGCAAATTTATGTGGGAATGGAAATCTCACCTTTTGTTTTAACCTCTGACAGCACAGGATGGATACAGCAGCTTGGCATTATTTGCGATTCAAACAACATGAGTTGTCATTGAAATGACTTTACTGTAGTCTAAGTTCCTCATGTATAAATCCCACTTGCCTTGTAATTTTAGATTTAATCCATTAAGAAACTTTATCAAATATGTAGTAAAAGTCCATTTCTAATTCAGTGTTTAAAAATAGAGGTTGGGGGCAGTTCTTCTCTTTCAGAAAAAATCAAATCTAACCCTTGAGCTAAAAAAAAAAATTGCCACTGCTAAACATCAAACTATTGCTTGGTAGGGGAAGTCGAAATATTCAGCCTGTGTTTCTGATAAAAATTCATGAAACTGACAACAGTTAAGTGCCTGACAGCAAATGAAGTTCACCAATGTCATTACTGACATAATAGCACATGATAGAGTCACATATTTTCCACAAAGTGCCTGTTGATGTATAATACAACAAATAAACATAGGCTTTAGGCATCATACATTTTCACAAGCTTTGTAAATTGGACCAAATGAACTCCCCCCCCCCATATATTGTAACTACCTTTAGTTGTACTATATCATAGCAGATTCCATTACAGGTTACATTGAATTAGTGTTGTCTCAACTTTGAAATTATTCTTACCTGCATTTATTCCATGCAGACTATTCACAGAGGCTAATTCTCCACACATTTCCAACTTGGCATTGACCCCTTGAATAAATGATGGAGTATCACATCTGTCAACTCATCCACTGCCAAAGGAAACCACTCAACATCATCTGCCTTATTTTTTTAATTGACTGTTGATATTTGACCAATATGCTCAACTCCTCAAGCAGCTGTTCTTGCTAAAATGATAGTAGTCTTAAATAAGTTTCTTTTTCCTGGACACATTTCTTTGGCTGCTGTGATCAAACATGATTTAATTAACTCATCATCAGTAAATGGCTTTTCTTGCTTGACTAACAAATGAGACTCTTGGAAACTATACTGTTGTTGCATAATAAACACAATACTTTGCCCTTTAATTGGATAACAAACAATTCACCCTCCATTGTGCGTTAAAAGCACAGCATTCAAAGTACACTATTCAATTCTTTCCTTATTATGACATGATTGTATGAACTGGTAAAACATTTTTCACCCTATAGTTATATGTGTGATGCTCAAAGAACTGTCAAATTATAATTCCATCACCATAATTTTTAGTGTGCAGAGCATTGCCTTTCAAATGGTGAAGTGATGATTCTTATCATAGCTATTAAACTCTGGCATTATAGCAGGAAATCATTGATATGTAACCAAATGAGAGTGGCTGTGTTCCAATAAAACTTTACTCAATTTCCTAAAATTCTATATGTCACTAAATTTTATATTTCTCTTGATTTTTTTTCCAATAATTTAAAAATATAAACTGCAGTTTTACTTCACAGGCCGTACAAATGCAGGTGGCAGGTCAGATTGGGCTGACCTCTGTTCAAAGTAATAAAATTCCAGGCTGAAAACTTGACTTAAGTAACCACACAATAGAGAGTTATAACCTGTTTCTAGCTCTAAGCCAGTTCACTGGCACAGAACCCCTTGATCGAAGGGAAGATCAGATCTCCTTGAGAGAAGACTGTGCAACATAGCCTATCGAAGCGTATTTGGTAAATCTGCCCGCAAGCCTTCTTCAAAGGGACCTGTAGCCATTTAACAGAATGACTTTGCAGAGGGGAACAGGAAATAGCGAGGATTTTCAGGCAATTACCTGAAAGCGTCACTCAGAAAACTAAGCCCCTACTTGTTGAAAAGATTAGTCAGCTTTCATGTGTTTTTATGGTTCATAATTTTAAAGAGCCTCAACCTTCTCCCACAAATGGTAAACCAAGAGCCTCCCCCACAGGCTCGCATTTTCATTAGGTTGGCTTCTGCTGGTTTTCCTACTCACTATTGCTTCCTTACAACACCCACGGCAGACTCCCTGCTCTCCTTCCAGCCACGTCATCATGTTTTCCTCTTTTTACAGCACATGGTGAGATCACAGCACTATGCATTTCTAGGACAATTGCTAAAATAGCATTTGAGGTGAGACAGAAAAATAGCAGCCAAGAAATAAATATTTGTGCATACGTGCTTAAAAATAACCAATCTGGAATGACATAATAGGAGAAATCCAGATGAAGTGTTTGCCTTGGTATGAAGTCACGGATGTTTTGACTGCTAGATACAAGGACATGCACTTCTTTTTCCCTTTTGTACACCAAACAATTAAAAGCAAAAATAATTTCATGCATTACTTAATCTTTCTTCCCTCCAAAACACACCAAGGAACTTAAAATGTTCATTTAGCATAGCGTGAATTTTTCCACTTTAAAAAAGAGTACATCAAGGGCCAGCTGTAAATGGCATCCATCATTTTCAGCTCAATTTCCAATCTAAAGCTTCAGTAATTTCTTGAAGAGATTGTGCTGTTTTTCTTTGGGGTAGGGGGAGGCAAAGAAGCAGCAGCATCTTCCACTGCTGCCTTCCTTATCTATGTCCCAAACAGGCCATGATCTTGCTCTCTGTGCCCTGCCCTGCCCTTCTACTCTTTTATGTTTTAGAAGCAGATGGAGAACTGGATGGAAATCTCCAGAATGCTGGTCAGTGGCTGGATGGTCCCTCAGAGTTGTCTGCAAAATCTTCCTTCTGGGTTCTTATCAATTGTTGGAGGGTAAGGGACTTGAATCAGAACATCAGTTGTATGTTAAGCAGACTGCAGATGGCATGGTGGTGGAAGTGCTGGCTAAAACTTTCCACGGAAACTCTGATTCCAAAAAGATCTTAACAGGCAGACCAAGGAAATTCGCGAAGACACTTAGGATCAAAGTAATGTGTAAGATGAGGGAAGATTGGTACTTCTGATGGAGATGAGACAATTTTATTCACTGAAGATTCAATACAAATCATTCATATGATTTGGATATTTATATAATCACCGGTGATTGCATTTTAGGGAACCCTCCTATGTGTTCTCTTAACATCCTATGCTCAATCCCATTACAACACTTGTCACAGAGTATTGAAATTATCTGTAAGTTCCTTGAGGACAGAAACTGTGTCTTTTTACATTTTTGTTTTTATCATTAAGGCCATTATAACATATGAGCCATCAGAGAAACTTAATGCCAACTAGCAGCATGAAATGGACCAGAGCTTTCAACTGTAAAATCAATTCCATTTATATTATGTGAAAATGAAGTTATTTAAAGATTGTGATGCTATTCATATGGTATTAAAATGAACTATATGAGAGAGTATCGTTTAGTGATTAAGGATGAGGGCTCTGGAATTAGATTGCCTCAATTCAAGACCTTTCTATACCTCAGTTTCTTCATCAATAGAATGGAAATATAATAAATGCACACTTCACAGGGCTGTTGTGAGAAATGAGTAATACACATAAAGGACTTAAAACAGGCCTGAGATGTAAGCACTTAATATATTTTAGCTTGATAATGTCAACAATACCAAAATTGAAGTTATAAGATGGTACCAGGTTGGAAGATAGCATTTACAACATAAAGATGGGTAGAAGATTAGCATACAGAATATATAAACCGCTTCAAAATTCAGTTTCTAAAAATGCTCTCAGAATAAGGAAAAGAAATAAAAGTCAATTCACTGGAGAGGAGACTTAAATAGCCTACACACATGTAAGCCCCAAACTCATTTATAATTTGGAACATGTGAAGTCAAATTCCTGAAATAACATTTTTCACCTGCCAAATGGGTGAAAATTAAAGACCGATGATATCAAATGTTGGCAAAGATCTACGGTGATGGGAGTTCTCATACACCGGTGGTGGAAGTGTAAATTGGTACATTTTGGAGAACAATTTGGCATATTTAGTAAAACTGAAAGTGTACATATCTGAAACTCTAGTTGTCTTCACACCAAGGCTATTTAATGGGTGGGTGAGCATAGAGCATGGAGAGTTTCACTAAATTAATCTGAGAGCCTGCCTCTGTTCACAGAAGCCCTTTTGTACACCCTTCCCAAATCTTACTACCATGTATTGTCTCTGAGTTCAAAGTCCTTTGGATAACCAAACAAAGGAGAAGCCTGCTTTAATGATTATCGAGGCCTTTGGACTTGTAATCTTAAAAGAGATTAAGATTAGAAGTTTTAGGAATGGAATATTCAATTACATGACAGTCAAGGGTAAAAGGGATGACAGCGTTCACTTAACATTGTTACCTGCTCTATTCTCAGATACCGTCCAAAAATGCAACTCTACTGAGGAGTGGGTTTATAAGAGTAAAATATTTTGAATACTCAAAATTCATTGTCATGTATTTAAGTGTAAGCAATCTCATTGGTCTGTCCTCAATATTTATCTCTGGAATAAATATTATTTGACATAAAGGAAAGCACCTTTGAAAATCCAATTATATTATATTACATTATATTATATCATATATCATATCATATCATATCATATCATATTATATTAAAGACATTGGTTCTCTTAAACGTACCTGAAATGTTTTCTGGAACATTATGGGTAAAACCCACAAATAAACTTTTTCATATTTTTTTTTCTGATTTTGTGTGTGCTCTTCAATAAAGCAGCAAAAGCTTACATTATAAAATAACAGACTTCTATTTCAGTTGCAGTTAATTCTCATATAATTTTATTGATAAAATGCTTAATGCTTTCTGCACTTATTAACAAAAATTAAAATTATATGCCTGCTGCCAGACTGATGAGTTTTAGCATTAGGTAGCTTTTCTTTTCCTTTAAATAAATACTAGAAAAAGATTTATCCACATGTCTAGAAATTAATGGCATTATTTATGATATTTATACTTGATTCTAAGTTAAATATTCCCCAAAAGAGAGCATCAACAATGTATGGGCATGAACACATTTACCAAATAAATATCGCAGTTGTTATCATACAGTTTACTTCAAAAAAACATCATTTAAAATAAACATGTGTTATATTATTATAAGTTAATGGGAAAAAAGCATCTTGATTAATTTTCTTGCTCTCATAACATTTTACAAAGTGGATAAATTAATTACATTACATCTGCAACATTTTAATCTCTTCACAATATGTATTCTGAAATTTGTTTTCAGTAGTTTTCTTAATAATTAATATTTAGCCAGTATTAGATTCAAACTAAATTCAAGAAATAATGACATTAAAAATTTTTCTTAACCTATTTATGTGAATTAACAAATGAAGTCAGACTGTACCTGTCAAAAAATAATTCTTATTTTGTTGATAATTCTAACAAAAGGCATTGGTGGTGTCACTATAAGGCAGACATTTTTCAAGAATTAAGTAAGCTAACACTTTCAAGGTTTTGAGGGAAATATATTTAAAACATGATAACAAATCATGGTATTAGGAATGTTCCCATTTTTCAAGCCATTACAGACACTATTGATGGCCCACTTCTGGGTTCACTGCAGATTTCAGTCTTAAAGGTCCGAGTCTTTCTCTCTGGTGCTCAGCCTTATAGAGGCCACTTTGGAAGTCCCAGAAGCAACTAATGAAAAATGGGAATCAATGGATAAATTCCCCCAACTTCTTGTCCTTTGATGAGACAGTTCTTCAAAGAAACAGTGCTAAAAGAAACAATTGTCAACCAAAAACCCTATGTCTGGTGAGATTGCCTTTCAAAAATGAAGGAATGATTAAGACATTTTCCGTAAACAAAAGCTGAGGGAGTTTATCTCCACTAGACTTGCCCTACATGCAATGCTAAAGGAAGTTCTTCACACTGAAAGGAAACGACATTAGTCAGTGGATCAAACAGGCATAAAGAAATAAAGACCTCTCATATAGGAAGCTATCTGGGTAATGATAAAGGCCAGTACTATTATATTTTTTGGTATGTAATTCCGCTTTTATTTTTTACAAGTTGTTCTAGTTTGCTAGCTGCTGGAATGCAATATTCCAGAAACAGAGTGGCTTTTATAAGGGGGAATTTATTAAGTTCCAAGTTGACAGTTCTAAGGCCATGAAAATGTCCCAGTTAAAGCAAGTCTATAAAAATGTCCAAATTAAGGCACCAAGAAGAGGTTCCCTTCACTCAAGAGAGGCTGATAAAGCTCAGGGCTATCCTCTCAACTGGAAAGGCACATGGGAAACATGGCAATGTCTGCTAGGTTTCTCTCCAGGCTTCTTGTTTCATAAAGCTCCCCCAGGGACATTTTCCTTCTTCATCTCCAAAGGTCACTGGCTAGTGGACTCAGTGCCTCTTTTCAAAATGTTTCTCCTTTTAAAGAATTCTGGTAAACTAATGAAGACCTACCTGGAATGGGTGGAGTCACTTCTTCCTCTAATCCAAGGTTATTATCCACAATTGGGTGAGTCACATCTCCGTGGAGATAACCTAATCAATGTTACACCCTACATTATTGAATAGGATTAAAAGAAATGGTTGCTCCCACAAAATTGGATTAGGATTGAATCATGGTACACTTATGTACCAAAGGGTACGTAAATCCTCTCAAACTGGCACACAGGTTATAAAATGTAAATATGTAAAAGTTATGATGAATCTATAGTTTTGATATACAATGTATAAATATATAATTTGTAACAATTACAACAAAAAGGTGGAGGGATTCAGGGTAAAAGAACAGTCTATGTATATGCAATTGAAGTCGGTATCAAATCAAGCATGATAGTTATAGATTTAGGATGTTAAATTGAAGTCCCATGGTAACCACAAAATATGAGAAATATATACAGAAGGAAATGAGAAGGGACTCAAACTGGAATACTAAAAGATTAAATAAATATGTAAATCGGCATTTATGGAAGGAAGGACAGAAAAGGAATAAGGCTTACAAAGAATAAGAGGAAAATGTCAGAAGAAAGTCCTGTATCATCAGTAGTTACGTTAAATGTAAATGTATTAAACTGTCCAGTCAAAAAGCAGAGATGAGAAGAATGGATTAAAAAATATGATCCAATTACATTCTGTTTATAAGAGACACACCTTAAATTCAAAGACAAAATTAGGTTGAAAGTGAAAGGATGGAAAAAATATACTTCCACATAGTAAACAAAAGAGAATTGGTGTAGCTATTCTAATATCATATATAAGACAGATTTTTAAGTCAAAAGATGTTATGAGGGCCAAAGAAGAACACTATGTACTAATGAAGGGGTTCAATTCAACAAGAAGACACAACAATTATAAATATACATGAACCTAATCATTCCAAAATATATGAAGTAAATATTGACAGATTTAAAAGGAGAAATAGACAAATCTTTTAAAATAATTTACAGAACATCTAGACAGAAGATCAATAATGATATAGAAGACTTGTACAAAACTTTAAACTAAACCTAACAGATATATATAAACACTTCACCCAATAGCAGCAGAATACACATTTATTTACAGTAGACATGGATCATTCTCCAGGTACGCCATATGTTAGGTCACAAAACAAGTCTCAATACATTCAAAAATATTTTAAACATACAATATGTCTTCTCTGAGCACAATGGAATGAAGCTAGAAATCAGTAACAGAGGGAGAACTGGAAAATTCACAATTAGGATGAAATTAAACAACATATTCTTAAACAACCAATGGATCAAAGGAGAAATCACAAGGAAAATAAGGAAAGTTCTTGAGGCAAGTGAAAACAAAAGCACACCAGAGCAAAATTTATGGGACGCAACAAAAGCATTGTTAAGAGGGAAATTGGTGGCTGTGAATGCTTCCAATAAGAAAGAAGAAAGATCTGAAACAATACCTAACCTTAAAACTGGAGAGTCTAGTGAAAGAAGAGCAAACTAAACCAAAACTGAGCAAAAGGAAGACGATAACAAAGATTGGAGCAGAAATAAATGAAATAGAGCATAAAACACAATAAAAAGAACAAATGACACCAAAAATTGATTCGATGGAAAGACAAATAAAACTGACCAATTTTTAGCTAGAAGGACAAAGAAAACAATAAAGATGATGCAGATGACTAAAATTAGAAATGAAGGGGAAGAGATTACTATCAACCCCACAGATTTAAAAAGGATCCTAAGAGGATGCTATGAACAACTATAAGCCAACAAATTAGATAACCTAGATGAAAAGGAAAAATTCCTAGAAACACACAAACCACATGCATTGACTCAAGAAGAAATAGAAAATTTGAATAGACCAATAATAAGAGATTGAATAAGTAATCAAAATCTCCTAACATGAAAACCCCAGGACCAATTGATTCATTGGTGAATTTAACATTCCAAGGAGAATTAATATCAATCCTACTCAAATGATGCCAAAAACTGCAGGAGTAAGGACACTTCCTAACTCATTCTATGAGACTAATATTATCCTAACACCAAAGACAAATAAAGATACCACAGGATCTGGAGCTATGCAATTGCTCTAAAAATGATCATGGTGATGAATACACAACTATGTAATAATATAGTGAGCCACTGATTGTATAATATGGTTGACTGTACATGTGGATATTTCTCAATAAAAATATATTTTTTAAAAAGATACCACAAGAGGACCCAACCTCTCCAGAACATCAGCTAGTTCCATCTTCCTACCTCATATTATTAACTGCCCCTTCCAACTGAAAAAGTTAGAATGGGCATTGCCCAAACATCTCTAAAGAATGGGACAGAAAGATCAAAGGTGATGGTGGCGCTATACAGAGAAGGTAGGGTTTAACCAGCGAGTACGATTACTGAAATTGATATTTCTTTTAGTCTCCAGTATCTTAGAGCAGCTAGAAGTTAAAACCTAAAATTGTAGAATTGTTAACCCATTCCAAACTCTGAACTCTGTTCTACAACTAATTGTTTTGCTGTGCTTTGAAATTTATTGTTTTTTTGTATACATGTTATTTTTTACAAAAAAGAAAAAAAAGTTAATTGTGATGATAAAAAATATTTATTCCTTCCAGCGCCCTATATTCTGGAGCAGTTAGAAGGAATCTGAGAGGATGATATGGTAGTCCATGACAAACTCTGGGCTCTGTCCCATAGCTACTTGTTGAAGAGTGCTTTGAAAACTATTGCTTTTTTCTCTCTTTGCTTTGTATACATGTTATCTTATACAATTTAAAAAGGTAAAAACAAGATACCACAGGAAAAGAAATTTACAGACAAATATCCCTTATGAATATAGATGTAAAAATCCTTAGTAAAATACTAGCAAACTAAATCCAACAGCACATTAAAAGTATTATACACTATGACCAAGGGGGATTTATACCAGGTATGCAAGAGTGATTCTATGCAATAAAATCAATCAATGTGATAGACCATATTAATAGGACAAAGGAAAAAAGACTATTTTATTTTATGGATTGATGCAGAAAAGACATTTGATGAAGTCCAGCACCACTTCTTGATAAAAGCACCTAGAAAACTAAGACTATAAGAAAACTTCTTGATATGATATAGGGCATATTTGAAAAACCCATATACTCAATGATGAAAGACTAAAAGCTTTCCCTTTAAGATCATGGACAAAATAAGATGGCCCATAGTTACTGCTGTTATTCAACATTGTACTAAGAGTTTAGCCAGAGCAGTTAGGCAATAAAAAGAAATTGAAGGGTGCATGGGTGGTGCAGTGGTAGAATGCTCACCTTCCATGCAGGAGACACGGGTTTGAATCCAGGAGCATACACCCAAAAGAAAGAAAAAAGAAATTGAAGACATCCAAACTGGAAAAGAATAAAATTTTCTCTATTTGCAGATGACCTGAACCTATCTATAGAAAATCCTGAAAAATCCACAACAAAGCTACTAGAGCTAATAAACAAATTCAACTAAGTAATGGAGTACAGTATTGGCAGTGTTTCTAAACACATTAATGAACAATGTGAAGAGGAAATCAAGAAAACATTCCATTCACAATAGCAACTAAAAAAGAATCAAATATCTATTTGATTGTGTTTTTTTTAATTATTTAGGAATAAATTTAACCAAAAATGTGAAAGTCTTGTACATGGCAAACTACAGAACATTGCTAAAAGATATCAAAGAAAACCTAAATAAATAGAAAGACATTCTATATTCATGGATTAGAAGACTAAAAATTGTTAACATGTCAATTCTACCTAAAGCAAATCATGGATTCAATGTAATTCCAATCAACATTCCATAGCCTTCTTTGAAGAAATGGGAAAGCCAATTATCGTGGAAGGATAAGGGGCCCCAAATAGCCAAAACCATCTTGAAAGAAAGAACAAAGTTGGAGGACTCACACTTCCCAAATTTCAAACAAAAGCTGGAGTAATTAAAACAGCATGGTACTAGAACAAGCACAGACATATAGATAAATGGGATCAAACTGAGGGTTTAGAAATAAACCCTCTCCTCTCTGGCCAATTGATCTTTGGCAAAGATGCCAAGTCCACTCAATTGGAAAAGAATAGTCTCATCAATAAATGGTGCAGGGGGAACTGGATATCCATATACAAAAGAATGAAGGTGGACCCCTGCCTCACACCACATAAAAACATAGCTCAAAATGGATCAAAGACCTAAATATTAGAACCAAACATATGAAATTCCTAGAAAAAAACATAGGGAAGCATCTTCAGGACTTTGTGTTAGGAAATGTTTTCTTAGACTTTATATCAAAAAGCACAAGCAACAAAAGAAAAAGACAGATAATGGGATTTCATCAAATTTAAAAACTTTTGTGCATCCAAGGACTTCATTATGAAAGTAAAAAGACAACCGCCACACTGAGAGAAAATATTTGGAAACAGCATATCCAAAAAGGGTTTACTTTCCAGAATATATAAATAAATCCTACAACTCAACAACAAAAAGACAGCGCATTTTTTTTTAAATGTGCAAAAGACCTGAAGAGTCATTTCCCCAAAGATACACAAATGGCCAATGAGCACACAAAAGGATGCTCTACATCTTTAGCCATTAGGGAAATGCAAATCAAAATGACAATGAGACATCATTTCACACTAAGAACGGCTATTATCAAAAAAAAAAAAAAAAAGCAGAAAGTGCTTGGAGAGGATGTGAAGAAATAGGAACACTCATTCATTGCTGGTGGGAATGCAAAATGGTGTACCCACTATGTAAGACAGTCTGGAAGTTCCTCAGGAAGCTAAATATACTTCAAATTACTATACAAGGCTCTTCAGTCACAGAGCTGGTGGAAGGAGGATGGGGTCTCTCGGTGCCCAGTGTGGAGCTGTGAAAGCTGAGAAGAATGTGCTCAAGGGAAAACCTGGGAAGAAGCAGCTCTTCACCTGAAAAATGTGTGTTTTGCCTCCATTGTGAATTCTTTCATTGAGAAAGAGAGTAACTATTAAGTCACCATATTAATGAAAGGAGAGGTGGATTTGACTCATGATTCACAACCAAAGAATGTAGAGCTTAAAAACAATGAAAATTGGGAGTGGGATCCCGGGATGAATTTCCCCCACTGGAGCTGCTTTTCTGAGCAATATTCTGTTTAAAAGGAAAACAGTGGTGATCCTTTGAAAGAAGATTTGGATCATCTGGGAGGAAACAAAGGAAATCATTTCTAGGTGGACAAAAGAATTCTTTACTTTTAATCTAAAAAGAGGCAAAATAAGATCTGAGTTAAGGAATGAAGAACCATCTGTATTTTAGGACTCCTCGATTTTACCTAAAGAATTCCATTGGGTTGCTACTTTATTTATAGCCTCTAAATATACTCACCTTCCTTTCGGCCAGTGTGTGTGAAAATTTTTCTGGGATATGTCATTGAATTGTGTGCCAGCCATGGAATATGTGATAAATGGTTATGTTATGGTAAATCTGCTTTCCATTTTTATATAAAATGTCTACTCTGCAGTTTGTCAATACTAGCCTGCCTGAAGTAGGGAGCAATAGAATTTGTCTCAGCATTTCAGTTTAAGTCAAGTCATAATTCAAATGCTAACATACTGTGCCTATTGCAGAATTTATCATGTTTGTTGATTTTCCTCTTCTTTTATTTAATACAAGTTTGGGTAATATAATGTCTTTGAAGGTGGAGAGAACAGACCAGACCGGGAGAGTATATTCCCCAGGTTTCTGATTGAGAACCGAAACCAAGAGAAGTGGAGCAAACCATCTAGGATCTATAGTCTACTATTAACAAGCCATATTATTTTGGATTCTTAATCTCTCTGAGATCTAGTGTCTATATGTGCAAAATGAAGAGATTAGAACAGCGGTTCTCAAAGCAGGATCTGGGGTCCATGAGATCCTTTTACAGGGTACCCAATGTCAAAACTATTATTAAAATACTAAGATAGCTTGCCGTTTTCACTTCCAATGTTTCATGAATGTATGGAGCAGTTTTCCAGAAGCTGCATGATGTGTGATATTATAACAGACTGAATACAAAAGCAGATATGAAAGCCCAGCTTTCTTCCATGAAGCCAGACATTAAAGTGATTTGCAAAAATGTAAAAGTCCCACTCTTCTCCCTAATTTTTTTTGTTTGGAAAATGTAATTATTTTTCATTAAAAAATGAATGGGTTTGTTGTTATAAATGAGTTAATCAAAAATTTTCTTAATAAAAATATTTTACTATATGACCTGGAAACCTTGCTACAACATATAAGTGAAAGCAGGGACTTGAACAGTTAGTTGCACAGCAGTGTTCATAGCGGCACCCCAAGTGTCCATCAACCGATGAATGGATAAACAAAATGTGATCTATATATATATATATGATGAAATATTATTCAGCTGTAAGAAAGAATGAAGTCCTGATGCATGTGACAACATTGATGAGCTTGAGTGATATTAGTTTGAGTCAAAGAAGCCATGTACAAAAAGTCAAATATTGTATGATCTCACCGATATGAACTCACTACGATAAGCAAACTTGCAGAGTTAGAATCTGGAACATAGGTTGGGGTAGAAGATGGGGAGCTGATGCTTAATTGGTACAAAATTTCTATTCAAGTTGATTGCAAAGTTTGGAAATGGATGGTGGTGATAGCAGTATAATTAATGCACGGAATTATATATGTGAATGTGGCCGAAAAAGGAAAGTTTGAGTCATGTACGTTACTAAAATTAAAGTTAGGAGATAAAACATGGGACTGTATAACACAGTGAACCCCGCTGTGGATGATGGACTGGAGTTAATAGAACAAGTATAAGAATGGTCTTTCATGAATTATAACAAATGTACAACTCTGATGCAAGGTGTTAATAACAGGGTGGTATGGGGGAAAATACGCCTAATATAAATTATAGTTAATTGTATTATTGTACTACATATTGTATGACCTTATTTATGTAAAATGTAAATATCTAAATATAAATAAGTCTATAGTGACAGAAACAGAGTAGTGCTTATGTAGGGCTGGGGAAGGACAGAGGGATTGAGAGATTACTGCTAAAGAGTGTGGGGATTTCCTTTTTGGAGCAATGAAAACATTCTAAAATTGATTCTGGTGATGAGTGCAAAACTCTGTGACTATACTAAAAGCCATTGATTGTACACTCTGGGTGGATTGTGTGGTATTTGTATATATCTCAATAAACTGCCCTTTCACAAAAAAATAAAAGCCAATAAAACCTATATAGAGGTTAAGATCAATAATAGAATACCCCACTGTTAACTGCACCCATAGAGCATGGACCAGTATTACTGGGGAAGTCGTGTATAAACTTCACAAAAATAATAATGGAACAATTAGGGAGAAATTTTTAAATGATAATAAATAATACATGGAATGGTAGCATACTAATATACCATAAAACAAGTGGCAATACCAAACTAATAGAACATAACTAGACAGCTGTGAGAATGTTACCTTATGTTATTGGGCACATCATAGCGATTTTTTTAAACCTTTGGAAACCAAAACAAATGACTAAGATAGCTAAAAAAGTAATGTCAGGATTGGTGACAGCCACAAAAAGTCCCATGTCTTATAGGGATGAGTTCACAGACTGGACTGTCAAGGACATGATTTTGAAAAATGCTTTTGTTAAAACTTCCATAGTCTCAGTTGACTTGATAACCTTACATCCCCACCAGAAAGATTCATACTCCTGGCACGGTTCTCAGTGAGTCTATAGAGACAAAAATTAGATGATTGGAAGCATGATACAATGTTATAATTCCATAAAGGTTCTACAAAAGGACCCATGCCCTTCACATCCTAACCTTGTACAATAGGTGAACCATGTAAGGTATATAGAGAAACAATATGGAAAAGAGATTATTATACAGGATATCAATGCTGGTGGGATTCTGCAGGTGATTAGATGACACCAATGATTTTAACTGCTAGAATTTGGGAACCTAACTACTTACAAAAAACACAGCATAAACCTTTCAATTTAATAAAACAGAATGTACAGCTAGTGGGAGAGCACAAATATGCAGTAAATACTTTCAAGAACTAGAAAGCCTACCATTTACGGATGGGCCACGTCAGCAGAATTAGAGAAAATCAGTAATAGGATTGATGGGAAATCTGATATCACAGTACCAGGTAGAGGAAAGGGATGTAAAATTGGGATATTTTTAAAAGAACACGACAAAATTTCAATGTCCATGCCATGGCAGCTCTCTTACATTTTGGGCTTCAAATTTAAATATTTCTTGGAAGACAAACTGTCAAGTTACCCTATTTGGACGCTTGGGAAATGAAACGTTTGGAAAATGGATGTTTAAGCATGTTTAAAAAAATTATAGCAGCTACCATATTAATTGCGTTCAGAATTATATGCTTATAAAAAGAGTGTGTGCAAAAATATTGTGATCTAGGATCACAGGGGGTATTGTCGTGTATGGAAATGATGTTACCAAGCTTGAATCCCAGAAACATCATAAGCGCGTTAACCATAGTTAAAACGTAAACAAATTGAGAAAACCACATTTTTTTTCCAAACAAGTGAAAATCAGACATTGGTGCGAGGATATCATATGGACTGGCTCAATGCCAGCCAAGAGAAAATAATAATGGAACAATTAGGAAAAAATTTTAAAATGATAACAAATAATACACGGAATGGTAGTATACTAATATACCATAGAGATATTTCCTCCGTAAAAATATTGATGAGGGCAGACCATGGTGGCTCAGCAGGCAGAGTGCTCGTCTGCCATGCCAGAGACCTGGTGCCTGCCCATAAAAAATATATGTATGTCAATATATATATATCGATGAGGCATAAAAACCCAGTGCAGACACCGCTTTGGTAAGTGTCAGCTAGAGGCATAGTAGTGCCGGGTTGCTCTGATTTCTGGCTCCAATGCCTGTGCTGCAAGGCTCTCTGCAACTAGCACTTCTCACCAATGGCTGCAGACTCTCCACTGAAGCTGTGTTGATCTGGTTCCTGAGACCTCTTCTTAAAGTACCCACCTGACTTCTCTTAGCCATTGGGGCGATGAATTTGAGAGACTCAAGGGTCCTCCACTTTTAAATGTGTTATGTGTCTGTCCATGGTGTGCTGGTTTGAAAGGGTTATGTACCCTAGAAAAGCCATGTGTATTAGCTAGGGTTCTCTAGAGAAATGAAATCAGCAGGAGCCATCCACAGACATAAAATTTATAGAAGTGTCTCACGTAACTGTGGGAATGTAGAGTCTAAGGTCTGTAGAGCAGGCTGCAAGCGGGTAAGTCTGATAAAGTATCTCAGCGAACTCCCAGGAGAGGCTGGCTGGACAACCATGGGAATGGAAGAGTCCAAGATCTGTCGGGCAGTCTGGGAAGCGGGCGACTTTGATGAAGGGACTGGACAAACTCCACAGGAGAGGCTCACCAGCTGAAGCAGGAAGAGTGACTATCTCTCCTGAATCCTCCTTAAAAGCCTTCAGGTGATTAGATTAAGCATCACTCATTGCAGAAGACACTCTCCTTAGCTGATTACAAAAGCAATCAGCTGTGGAAACAGCCTGTGTAATCACGATTTAAGTCCATGAAATGTCCTCATAGCAACAGACAGGCCAGGGCTTGCTTGACCAGACAACTGGGTACCACCAGCTGGCCAGGTTGGCACATGAACCTGACCATGACACAGTGTTTTAATCCTGATCCATCTTGTGGAGGCAGCCATTTCTTTTAATTCCTATTCAGTACTGTAGGCTGGAAACATGATTAGATTATCTCCACGGAGATGTGACTCGCCCAATTGTGGGTATTAACCTTTGATCAGAGGGAGATGTGACTCCACTCATTCCAGGTAGGTCTTGATTAGTTTACCAGAATCCTTTAAAAGAGGAAACATTTTGGACAGAGCCATGAGAGGAGAGAACCACGAGAACCACGAGAGCCCATGTAGCCAGAGACCTTTGGAAATGAAGACAGAATACGCCCTTTTTGAAAAGAGGAAACATTAACTTTGAACCTCAATTAAGTGAACTGCTATCCCCCTGAAAACATTTTATTCTTCTCAATAGTAGTCCTGTACTACCAAATATCCAATTTGAATGATCACATTTTAAATTTTGACAATAAAAATTTTGCTGAAAACTGTTTTTTCTCTGGTTATATAAGTATCAATATAATATCTTCATTTTTGCCTCTTTACATACAAAGCCTAAAATATTCACTATCTGCCTTCAACTGGAAAAGTTTAGGAATAATTGGCATCTTACCAAATCACGCCTCTAAAACATGAACATTTATGACGATATTAAAAAAAATTCTATCAGTCATCCTTTATAGCTTTCTACAGAGTAGTTTTCTACATATACATTTATTACATTTTTTCCAAATGCTTGATATAGCTTTTTAAATCACAAACCCTCCACAGTCTCCACTGTTTGTTCTGCCTCCAACACTTTCTCTGTCCTCTTTTTTAATTAACTTCTAACTACCCTTCAGATCTTGGCTTAGGGACACTTCCTCAGGAACAGTGTGAGTTTAGCCCTTTTTATTTAACCCTCTTATATGTTTATATCAACTTCCTTTGCACATAGCCTATAGTTACATCCTTCATGTAGATAGGGATTACAGCCATTGTATCAGGTTCTATAGGGAAACAGAACTAACAGGAGATATTTGTAAATAGTATGAGATTTTATAAAAGTGTTGCATGCAACTGTGGGGAAGCATGAGTCCAAATTCTGTAGGGTAGGCTGTGAACTGGCAACAATAATGAAAATGTTAGATGAATTCCACAGCAGAAGCTGGCTGGCTGAAGTAGAAACAAAAGTTCTCTCTTCTGACTACTGAAATCACCACCTCTCCCATAAAAGTATTCAACTGATTCAATTTAATTCAATTGATTGGATTCTTTCATTGCAGAAGACACCCCTCTTGGGATTGTAAATATACTCAGTCATAGACACATTAACTGACTGATGATTTAATAAAACAGCTTTTTGGTTTATTAACCAGCTATGAAATGTCCTTGTAGTAATGGTTAGGTCATTTGCTTGACCAGACAAGTGGACAAGTTGACACGTGAACCCAATCATCATGGCCATCTAAGTTTCCATAGTAACCCCGTACCTGGTAAACAGAAGGCACTCAATTACTTGTTGAGTTAATGAATCAATGTGTAGATGGAGGCATAAGTAAAAGCACAAAAGGGAGAAGAATAAGTGGGGTCAGAGTGTCTGTCTAGTTTGGGAATGACTAGAGAATAATGAAAAACAAAGCTCAAAGATCAGGGCTTTGATTTCCAGACTGGAGAAGGAGCATTTACTTTGTAGACTAAGGGGAGCCATTGACTTCTAGATAGAGAAGGAACCTCAACTTCTTTCTATCAATTGGTAAAAATGTGTTATAAATACCTTAATATTTAGCCTGTTTTCTGCCCATGTTTAATGTCATTAGGATGATTGTCAAGTAATAGATATATTAAAATTCATATCCATATTTATTTGTATGTATATCATATTAATTTCCTATAGCTGCTGTAATGAAGTGTCATAAACTATGTGGCTTTAAACCACAACTATTTAGTCTCTCACAGTTTTGGAGGCTGGAATTTCCAATCAAGTTATCAGCAAGGCTATACTCCCTCTGATGGCTCTAGGGGAGTATCTTTCCTTGCCTTTTCCTTGCTTTTGGTGGTAGCTAGGAATTCTTGGCTATAGCTACATCCCTTGGACCTCTGACTCTGTTTTCACATGGTCTTCTTCCCTGTGTGTGGCTCTGTGTTCTGTTCACTTCCAATAATGACACCAGTCATTGGATTCAGAGCCCACCCTAACTCAGTGTGAACTCATCTTAACTAATGACCCCAAAGAAAGACCCTATTTCCAAATAAGGTGACACTCTGGGGTACCAGGTAGACATAAATTTTGAAGGGACACCACGCCACCCACTGCATCTACAAATTCACTGGCTCTCCAGAAACCGAAAAGACAGCTAACAAAACACCGTGGTGGTCTCAGAAAATCAAGACCAAAAACGATATTCTAAAAGTTTACTCATGATTTTGAAATACCACATTCAACTTCTTTTTATAACTGTTTTATTTTTTCTCTGAGCTGTATTGGGTTTGGATGAAATCTCTTTGGTTTCTATGAGCTGATGCTTTCCTGAGGTGACTACCTCCTTTCATCTCACCCCATATTTTCTGTGTCTTTACTTGTACCCTGGGATCTTCCCCAACCTTCTGTTCCACAGCATTCTTCCCTCCCCATTACTTGTGCCTCATGTGCTGCTGCTGGTTGCTGAGCTCTGGGCTCTCCCAGGTCTCCTATTCAGATCCTTCCACGGTCAGCTCTAATTGCAGTACAATGATGGATAAAGAATTTCCTGGGCTCTGTAGTGGGTGAATGGTAAGATATTGTTACTATTACGTCTCCAAATCCTTGTCTTCTTAAAAACAATGGAACCAAGCCACACATACACTGAGTTACATTTAAGTCTACTTCTGGGAATGAGTTCTTTCCTGCCATCCCAAGAGTGAGGTCCTGAGAAAATGATCCACATTTCTCTAAGAAAATAAACCTCCGTTCAGGCACAGAGCATTTAACCACAGCCTTATCATAAGCATTAAAAAGATAATGATTGCACATATAATACTGGCCTCCATTTCTCCAGTTATACAATGCTTCAGTGATTCAAAGGAATGTGCATATTGTAATCACTGCCCTGTGACCGCAAAGCAACATTTCCCATTATCTCCTGTTCAAGAGATGAGCTAAGGTTGTGTGTGTGTGTATGTGTGTGTGTGTGTGTGTGTGTGTATGTGTGACTCAGAAGCTTTTAAAAAGATTTCAACTGTTCTTCATTGCTCTTTTAAGTCTTGCCTTTGGTTTTCTTTCTAGAAAATCCATAGGCTCCCTGTGAACGTCTCCAGTTCCAAAATTTACATTTTCAGCTTTGGCGCCCCTACCCCCAAATTTCTATCCACTTGACAGACTCTTCCACTTTAAAACTAACTGTGGATTCCTTGAAATCAGGGGCAATAGCTGATTTAATTTCATATCCCCCTGTCTAGTGCTGTGCCTGGCACAGGGGAAACACTCAAAATATTAAAAAAAAAGAATAAATGTTATGTAAGATTATGAAGACATCATGGGATAATGTCTGTGGTATTTAATAATGAAGCATATTGGCAGAGAGTACTAGCGATTTTTAAAAGTAAGAATAATAACCAACATTTGCATTACACTTGAAGATATTTTGAGCATCTTACTCAATTTGCTGCAAATGTATCTCTTGCCTAACGAACTAGTGAAATTGTTACAGTGACTGTCTCTGAAACACATTATCTTTATTTCTTTGATTCTGTAATCCATTCTTGCTAAAACTGGATTCCTCTTTATGCTTAATTAATTTTTTTTTTCTGGCATGGGCTGGCACCAGGAATCAACCTGGGTCTCTGGCATGGCAGCCGAGAATTCTGTCACTCTTAACTTTTGTTCAAGATCCTTATCAAGTCTTACCTCCTGCCTAAAACCTTTTTCTCAGTCTTCAAGCCAATACAAAGCACTTTGTGCTCTGAATAAATAAAACTGATAATCTAACCACTTGCTGGAGAACCAAGATACAAATGTGGGTCTAAATTGTAGCTCTATCACATTTGATGTAAACTTTCTTAGTTACTCAACCTCCTAGAACCTTGGTTTCTTGATTTAAGGAGAAGACATATTAATAGTTACCTCTCAAGATTCTTGTAAAGAGTAAGTGAAATATTACTTATAAAGAACTTGACTGGCATACATCAGTTACTCAATGAAGAGTAGCTATAGTATTATTATATTGGCGCCTTATATTATTGTGAGCTTTTGATGTAGACATGATGACTCTCTATACTGGAGGTATCTCTTTGTAATTCTTTAATCACCAAGAGGTGTGCCTTTTTGAATAACTTGCTGATTTATTAAATCATGATTGCTATTGTTTGTATCATTATCACAATTCAAGCTTGTGTTACCATTAAAAAGCATTTTCATGTATATTATCTCATTTGATTTCATAACCATCTACTAAAACAGGCCAGGGAAATATTGTTAGGATCCACAACTTACTGAATAAAAATTAGACACAGAAGATTTCCTCTTCCAGCCAAATGGAATTATCTAGTGCTAAACTTGTTCTCCCACTGGAAACAAAAAGAAATCTGGACAAAATACATGAAACAATTATTTTTTTCAGATATTGTAAAATTGGCGATGCAAAATTATAAATCCTGAAAGAACAAAAGCCAACAGCATGAACATTATTCTTTTGCCAGCTTCTGCTTGGGGGCAGTCTCTGGAACTTGGCACAGGAAGAAGCAAACCAAACAGAGCATGACAGTCTCAATGAGTTGAGAATGTGGAGATCAGAATTCAGGGAGGGTGATAGAGTCAGAATATATGAGGTAGAATACTAGAGAAGAGAGAGCAACACAGAGAAAATGCTCCTGAAATCTAAGTAGGAATCCCCTTAAATTTTTGCTGAATAATAAGTTATTTAGGTGTAGAGTGAAATTCCACGCGGCCAGGCATAGAAAATTTCCCAGCGATTAGAAATTATACTAGGCTAAGGGACATTTGTATTCCAACCAGCTAAAAGGAATAGACCACCTAACACCAGGGTATTAATAGAGTCCCCAGAAGATTCATACCTCAGAAATAGGGCTAAATTAATCCAAATGTAAAGGTTACTCTTGGCCTGCTCTAAAACAACTTAAAAACAAACCTTGAAGGATGAAGCTGATCTAGAAGACAAAGAAATATCTGCCTAAACAAAAATCAAACTCATTAAAGAAAGACAGCAAAATCCAGGCACTCAACCACATAATATTCAAATTCTGCATCATCTAATTAGTGACTATTAGACATGCAAAGAAGTAGGAAGATGTGACAGATAATCAGGGAGGCAATCAGTAAATAGAAGCAGACACATGAATGACAGAGGTGATGATAGCTGTAAAAAATGTAATACAGCTATTATAAATATGCTCAAGGATTTAAAAGAAAACATGAACACAATGAGGAGAGAAATGGAATATATAAAAAAGCACCAAATGGAACTTCTAGAAATGAAAACTATAATAACAAATAAAAAGCCACTTATGGGATTAACAGCAAATTAGGCACTACAGAAGACTAGACTAGCTCAGTGATTTTAAAGACAAAGGGATAGAAATTATCCGAACAGAAGGACTGAAAGAAAAGACTGAAACAAGAAATTAATAGAGCCTTAGTGACTTGTGGAATAGCATTAAGCAATTCAACATATATGTCCCAGAAAATAAAAGGGGAAGTGGAAATAATAATTTTAAGTGATAAAGCAGAAAACACTTTAAAAATCTGATAAAAATTGTTAACCCATAGATTCAAGCACAACAAATCCCAAGCAGTATAAACACAAAGAAAGCCACACCAGGGCACTTGCTCAAAAAACAGTGAAAAAAGTCTTAAAGGAAGCCAGAGGGAAAACCATGACATATTACATTCAAGAGAACAAAGTAAAAATAACCACTAACTTTTTCTTTCCAGAAACAATGTGAGACAGAAGACATCGAAAGAACATATTTAAAATGATGAAAGATCTGTTTTTAAAGCTGTCGATCTAGAATTTTATAACCAGAAGAACTTCCTTCAAAAGTGAAGGTAAAATAAAATCTTTAGCAGTGAAACAAAAGCTGAGAGAATTTCTGATTAGCAAATTTGTCCCATAAGAAATGTTAAAGGAAGTTCTTCAAGCAGAGGAAAAGTACCAAGAGATGGAAACTTAGATCTATACATGAAATGGAAAGTATCAAAAATGGTATATATGTGGGTAAAGTTTGTATAAATGAAGTATTATAATATTATTTGAAGATAGACTGAGATGATTTAAAGGTGTATATTTTAAGCCCGAGAGCAACCACTCAAAAGAGAAAGCAAAGATATATAGCTATAAGCCTATAGAGGAAATGAAATGGAAAACTAAAAAGTAAATCCAAAAGAAGGCAGAAAAAGATGAAAAGGAACAAAGAACACATGGGATGTATAGAAAACCAAATACAAAGATAGTAGACAAATAAATCATATTTGTAATTACATTAAATATATATAAACACTCCAGTGGAAAAAAACAGAAATTGTAAGAATGGATACATAGAAACACCCAATTATGTGCAGTTCACAGAAATGCACTTAAAAGTAAAGATACAGATAGGTAAAAAGTTGGAAGATAAAAAAGATATATCATGAAAATAATCATAAGAAAACTGGAATGGCCATCTTAATATCAGAGAAAGTAGATTTTTGGATAAGTAGTATGAGATGATATGAAAGAAATTTTTCAAGATGGTACAAGGTCAATGACTCAAGAAGACAATCCTAAATTTCGGTGCAACTAATATAAAAGATTCAAAGTATAAGAAGCAAAAACTGACAAACATGAAAGGAGAAGTAGACATGTTTATGCATAGCTCAACATTTCAACAATTCTTTCTCATAAATTTATAGAATTAGTACCCGAAAACCCAGTAAGTTTTGGAAAACCCAGTCAGTAATTTTGACCTAATTGATGGTTAACAGAACACTGGATGTCAGAATAAATGCACATCCTTTTCTAGTACATGTTGAACATTCACCATAGCACACAATATGCTGGGCTATTATACACCTTTCAATAAATGTAAAAGGATTAAAAACATACTAAGAATGTTCTCTAGTTGTGAGACATGCAACTAAATAAATGAACCTTAAGAGCTATATGCTGAATGAAATGTTAGGAACAAAAAGACAAATATTATCATGTCTCAATCATATGGACTAACTATAAAATAAAAATTTGGTGAACTAAAGTCGAAAGCATGGGTTGTAAGATTAGGGCTTATTGTAAAGAGTCCTAGATTGTATGCTTTTACAGCAGTCACATATATTTAGGAACTGTAACAGTTAATTTTAAATTCTGAGATACAGAGCTGTTATATACGGATGATGTTATATATTTCATATACTTCAGGTATTTGTGTGACACCTGAGACTCAAAGTTAGAGCTCTGAAGCTATGAAAGTCAGCAGTACCCCATACAGGAACTGCTTAAAAAGTTGAAAAAGTGATCAGACATCAAGTAGAGATACGAATGAAACTGATCTGGATAGAACTAAGGTATTTACCATCCATATTTTAAAACTTCAACTTCTCTGTCAGACTAAAGGGAGAGATGTTTATTTGGTTCAAAATTTATATTTCAGGTATTGCATTTCTTAATTTAACTTGTATGGTCAGTTCAGTTGAACGCCATAAGTACATGGAATCTTGAATAGGGCGTGAGATTTTGTTGGTTTGTCCAGGTTAGTGTGATAACCCAATAAATCCCAGGGTAATTTGGGCAGTGAATAAAGAAGTAATTGCCAAGTCCTCTTGGAGGAATGGGGAGAACAGACGAAATACTTAGCTTCCCCATTTGGAGAATTTCTGATATTCTTGCAAGCATTGGGGACAACCAAATCAATAGACTGAACCCTTGATCTTTGGGTTTGCCCCTATTAAACTTATTCCCGCAAAGGATAGGCTAAGCTTACTTAAAATGAGGCCTAAGAGTCACCTCCAGAGAACCTCTTTTGTGGTCAGATGCGGCCTCTTTCTCTAAGCCAACTCAGCAGGTGAACTCATTATCCCCTCTCCTATGTGGGACATGACTCCCAGGAGTGTAAATCTCCCTGGCAACATAGGACAGAAAGCCTGAGATAAGCCAGGACCCAGCAACAAGAGATTGAGAAAACCTTCTTGACCAAAAGGGGGAAGAGAGAAATGAGACAAAATAACGTTTCAATGGCTGAGAGATTTCAAACAGAGCTGAGAGGTTATCCTGGAGGTTATTCTTATTCATTATATAGATATCCCTTTTTATTCTATGGTGTACTGGTGTGGCTAGAGGAAGTACCTGAAGCTGTTGAGCTGTGTTCCAGTAGCCTAGATTCTTGAAGATAATTGTATAAAGATATAAAGTTTACAATGCTATTGTGTGATTGTGAAAACCCTGTGTCTGATGCTCTAGGGTATGGACAGATGAGTAAAAAGTATAGCTAAAAAAAAAAAATAAGTAATAAGGGAGACAAAGGGTAAAATAAATTGGGTAAATGGAAACACTAGTGGTCAATGGGGTGGGGGTAAGGTGTATAGTATGCATGAGTTTTTTCTTTTTTCTTTTTATTTCTTTTTCTGAAGTGATGCAAATGTTCTAAACACAGATCATGGTGATGAATATGCAACTATGTGATGATATTGTGGGCCATTGATTGTACACCATGTATAGAATGTAGAAGTGTGAAGAATTCTCAATTTAAAAAAACGTTATCTGACAATGACAGGATTAAGTTAGAAATCAATAACAAAAGATATCTGGAAAACACCCAAGGAACTGGAAATCAAACAATACATTTCAAAATAATCCAGGATTGAAGAGGGAAATTTAAAAATATTTTTCACTGATAATGAAAATACAAAATCAAAATTGGGTGAGGCGGCTCACGGTACTTAAGGCGAAGCATATACTTTGCATGATTGTGGAGGAAAAATGAAATGCTTGAAATCAATGATCTAAGCATCAGCCCAAACTTAGAAGGAAAAATTAAACCCAAAATTGGTAGAAGGAAGGAATAATAAAGGTAAAAGCAGAAACAATGAAAAAGAAAATGAGCAAAATAGGAACACACTTTAAAAGCAAAAGCTAGTTCTTTGAAAATAACTTCGATAAATCTTCAGCTAGAGTGAAGATTTTTTTAAAATTCCAATATAAAGAATTCAAGAGCAGACAAGCAGACAATCCTAAAGATGCTCCAGATATTAATAGTATAACAAGGGAATATTATGAATAACTTTATACTAAGCACAGGTAAAATTGACACATTTCTTGAAAAATATAAACGATTAAAACTCACTAAAGAATAAACAACCAGTATATCATTATATCTAACAAAGAAATTGAGTTTGTAGATAAAAAACTTTTCCACACAAGACAATTTTGAGCCAAATGGTGAATTATCAAACTTAATGGAGAATAAAAATCTTACATTAACCACTTCAGAAAACAGAGAAATAAGAAATATTTCCCAACTCATTTTTGAGGCCAGCAGTATCCTGAAACCAAAATCAGATAAAGCAAGTACAGGAAATGAAAACTACTCCACAATAATATTCTTTATAATATAGAATTAAAAAATTCTTAACAAATAGCAAGTCAAAGCTTGCAATATTAAAGGGGATAAGGTATCCTGCCAAATGGGTTTTATCCCAAGAATGCAAGTATGGTGTAACATTCAAAATCCATCAAATGTAATTTGGCATATTAAAAGACTAAAAGAAAAAAAAACATATGGGCATCCCAATAAATGGGGAAAAGCATCTGACAAAATTCATATCCATTCTTGATAAAAACTACCAATGACCTAGGAAAAGAAGGGAATGTCCCCATTCTGATAAAGGACACTCATGAGACCTTTCCATCTAACATCTTGCACAATGCTAAAAGACTGAACACTTTCTCTCAAATATTAAGAACAAGGAAGGAATAATCTTTCACCAGTTCTATTCAATATTATACTGGAAGTTGTGGCCACAACAAGAAGGCAAGAAAAATAAATAAAAGTCATATATCTTGGAAAGGAAGATGTAAAACTGTTTTTATTTATGGATGACATAATTATGTAGAAAATCCTACAGAATCTGCAAAAAAAAGAAGCCTCTATAAAATAAGTTAGCAAAGTCACAAGATACAAGGTAAATACACAAAAATCAGTCATATATCAAATACTAGCAATGATCTAACAAAATTGAAATTTTAAAAAAGCAGCCCAAAACTTGAAATTCTTAGGGATAAGTTAAACAAAGTATATATAAGATGGTTTACTGAAAACTAATAAAAGAAGGCTGAGAGATATTAACGAAAGCCTAAATAAATGGAGAGATATTCCATGTTCATGGATTGGGAACATCGTTAAGATGTCAATTCCCCCAAAATTTTTCTGTGAATTCAACATAATACTAATAAAAATCCCAGTAGGACCTTTCAAAGAAGTTGACAAACCGATTTGAAAATCTATGTGGAAATACAAATGTCCTACCGTAGCCAAATCAACTTTGAAAAAGAAGAACAAAAGTAGAGGAATTGCATTCTCTGCTGTAAAACTTAATATAAAGTTACAATAATCAAGAAAATGTGGTATTGGCGTTAGGAAAGACAAAGAGATAAATGAAACAAAAGAAAGCTCAGAAATATACACAAACATATATGGTAAAATAATTTTCAACATAAGTAATGATGCAATTCAATGGGGAAAAATAGCCTTTCAACAAATGGAATGGGATATTTATGTGGAAAAAAGGTAAGCTCAAACTTACCTCACACCATATACAACAATTTATTTGAAATGGAAAGCCAAAATGTAACAACTTAAATATTTAAAGCTTCTAGAAGAAAATCTTCATGATTTTGGGATAGGCAAAAGTCTCCCATGATATAAAAAGCACCAACCATAAAAGAACAAAATTAATAAACTGGACTTTATCAAAATTTAAAACTTCTACTATTTGAAAGGCACTAGTCAGGGTTAAAATGTTTGCATTATATATATGATGAGGGACTTATTAAGAACTTTTATAGCTCAATGAGAAGAAAACAACACAATTTTACTCATGGTTAAAATATATGAACAGACACTTCAAAAAAGAAAATCTGTGAAAGGTCAACAGCACATCAAAAGATATCATTACTCATTGGGAATGTTAAGTTTAAGATCACAATGAGATGCTATTTCACCCCTACTAGAATTGCTAAAATTTAAAAGATGGACAATAATCAGGGTTGGCGAGGATATGGAGTAACCAGAATGCTGTGATGGTATAAAATGGTATACTTGGGATAAGTTTGATAGTTTCTTATGTTTAAACATATACTTACCATACAGCCCAGAAATTCCTCTCCCAGGTATTTACCCAAGATAAATGAACACACGTGCCCACAAAAGACTATTACATGAATGCTCATAATGGTTCTATTTATAGAAGACAAACACCAAATCTCATCAACAGGTAAGTGGATAAACAGTAGTCTATCCATATAATGAAATACTTCTCAGTAACAAAAAGTAATGAACTAAAGGAAGAACTACTGATACGTACAACATAGATTAATTTCAGAGTGACACTGAAGGAAATAAACCAGGCACAAAAGAACACACAATGTAGGATTCTATTTATACGGAATTCTAAAACAGGCTAAACTAGTCTATAGTGACAGAAAGCAGATGAGTTGTTGCCTGGGGCTGGGGAGGGGGGAAGAAATGGCTGCAAAGGGGCAAGAGTGAAATTTGGGGGGATGATGGAAAAGTCATCTATCGTGATTGTGTTTGGTGTATACATTTACCAAAACTTATCAAACTGCAATTTAAAATCAATCAAATTTTTTATATTTTTTAAATTATTTAAAAAATCATAATTTCATGTAAATTTTACCTCAATAAAGTTGATTTTTTAAAAAGGAAGGGAAAAGGAAGAGGGAGGGAGCACAGAGAATTTGCTCAATTTACTGAAGACCAGGTCTCCCATTTCCAATACACTGCTTTCCTCACCAGACCACATTGTCTCCCAATTACCATGGGGAAAGTTAATTCATTACACTCTTTGAATGATGAGGAAAGATAATCACATCTTTTCAGAAATTGCCACTGGTCATCTGCTTCTAATTACATTTCCAAGATTTAATTCAATCTGCCTTCTGACCTCCTCCCAGAGCATCACACAATAGCAGGCGAAAGTCCCTAGCCTGGGGTAGACCTGGTGTCCGGCCAGCAGGGATGATTTATGACTAAGTAAAGGGTCTGCTCCCTGCTCTCCCTCTCTTCCCCTTGTCACTTTCCCCACCACACTTTCCTGTCCAGAGCTGGAACTAGTACTTAGCTCTCCTGGTTCACAGTCCGAGACTTTTGCTGCTGTACTAGAAGCAATATCTACCATGAATTGATAGTTTTCAACCCTACACTAGCAGTTTCTGCGTAAGTATGCTTAGAGCCATTGTATTCAAAAGGACATCTCTTTCATTCCACTGCTTCCAGGCAAAAAGGCCTTCTGTTACCTATCCTTCTCCATTACATATATTTGCATATTAACAAGCTGTCATCAACACACCATCCTAACAGCCTGGGTTCCTGACTCTGCAATTCAATGGGAGTAAGGAAAACTGAAAACACAGGAGGAAAGAGGAGTGGTTATGGGGCACTGACAAAGTCATGCATACCAGGATGAGGTAGCCTAGGACCTAAGCAATGTGAGACCTACCCAGGGTGTTCAAGAGAGGGTACCCAAATTCAGGTAGGCCCACCTCAGCATACCATAATGGACTCTAACACTTTCCCTAGAGCATGGGAGAATGAGGTTTGGTGGAAAGTACATGACTTTCAGAGCCAGACAGATTTGAGTTCGACTCCTGTTTGGTTGCTGTGTGAACTTGGCAAGTTACTTAACCTCTCTGAACTTCCATTTCCTCACCATGCCATGAAAATAATAATGCCTTCTCCTTAGTATTATCGGAAGACTTAAAGCACCCTGACATGACACGTGGAAAGCCCACAATAAATCTGTCCTTCCTACCCCCTTCCTTCCCTTTTACCATCTCCTCGTCCTACCACCCTTGATATATGTTAGATATAGAAAAGACTTTAAAATCAGTTCATTCAACACCCTCATCATGCACACCAAAGAAGATGAGACCTGTTTGTGATTTCCTAGCTGGCCAGTGACAACACTGAGATCTCCAGACTTATCCAGACTTTTACCATGTCATGGGAACACATCTGGAGAATTGGTAATTCTAAGCCCCAATTCCCAACACGTATATGTGTGCATGCTTAAAGTTTCAAATTCAGGGAGGCACCAAAAAGGACAGCTATCTTATTTCATGTTTTCACTCAAGAATACCCAACCAGCCTAACTTCCACTTGTAAAAAGCTGCTCTGAAAAATAGTTTGTACAAGCTCTGATAAACTTTCAGAACCCAAAACCATTTTTGCTGTCTCCCTACAAGCACCTCTGAGTCGGTTGTACTTTCTGGCAACAGGCAGTACCAGTCATTACAAAAATGGAGTTTTCAGATGCTTCAAGGGCCACAATTGTTCAGAGGTAAACAATTACCACTTGGGGGCTGCCCAACACCTAAACCTTCTTCACAATTTGAAGGGCAAAACTATCCCCTATTTTGTGAGTCTTGGGGAAATATGGACTCTGGAAGTTGCTGTAGATGGAAAAAGGGTCAAATGCCCCCTCCCTCTCCAACTACAGCTAGGGTTGGGTCATGTGACCATCAGATATTCCCATTAGACTCTGATCCATGAGTGAGTGATGCTAAGAATAAATAACGGTTTAAAATTCATGGCACCATCATGAAAGGCATCAATGCAGCAACCATGGTGGTAGTACCTAAACCAGTGTTTCTCAACCTTTTTTCATCATCCTCAAGAGTCTTTTTAGACCCTTTTTTCCTAATCATCCCCTTCCCCATGACAATGTAGAACAACAGATAGATTGTATATATGTTTATGTACTATATGAATATCTCTGCCTTATACATATAGAGTAAAATGTTTTTGGCTCCTTCTCCCAAAATCCAGTTCTGCCCCCTTGGGGGCGCTATCACCCCCACTGAGAATGAATGGTCTAGAAGTTGTGGTGTCTGCCAGGGGCATCCCAACTGGAATTTCCTGTGAATTGTTGATCATGGTCTTCCTTGCCCCCTTGGGTCTCTGATTCCCTACTCATTTCCACAGCCTGGATCGTTATCCATTTGTAAATGGATCCATCCTTCCCTGCTCTAAGGCCCTGTCGTCGTGTGGATTTGCCTGGATGCAGACGCTAAGACAAGGATTCAAATGCAGGCAGTTCATCTGGGAGATGAGCCCAGGAATCACCCACAAAACATCTAGGGCAATGAAACGGGGAAGTGAAGGAAGCAGACAAAGCTGGTAAAACTTCAGTCCTATGGGCGCACTTTAGGAACTGGCCTCAGAACCACCTCACCCAAGCGACAAGGCAGCTGGACTGTTTGCCCAACCTGATGAATTTAACTGAAAAAATTCCAGGTGTGATGAATAAAAGCTGTGACCATATCAGAAAGTCAGAGCCAATTCTAAGCCCAAGTCAGCCCAGAGACCCACAGTGGGCAGTGGGTGGCAGGTGGTGGGTGGAAAGGGGAGAATGCTTACAGAAGCACTTTCTGCTGATACTGCAAGGATGTTTCGTAAATTTTCCTCTTAGGCCTCTCCAAAGGTTCTTTACATGGGTCACTGTCCTAGGGAAAGGAAAATGCCTGAAATTTAAAAAGAAATAACTGGACACTGGCTCCAAGTCAACAACACTACAGATTCCTGTAAAAGCAGGAGCTACTATAGGTCAAGCAATTAATAGAGCTTGGGTGCATGCATGCATGCATGTGTGTGTGCAAGCATACTTTGGCCTTGTTTTTGCATTGTTTTGTTTTTTGGAAATATAATAAACCCAGAGACACTCAGCACGAACTCTCACTCAATGTGCCAGCATCCACCCTCCCCTTCCATGTCTGAGTTCCTCCCAGACTCTCATCTCAGTGTCTCAAGCTCTCCATTCTCCCTCCCATCCCAGGGACTCTGAACTTGCTGTTCCCTGGTCTGGACACTCTACCCTTCTCCTCCCAGCCCTTCACCTAGTTCATTCCTACTTATCCTTCAAATCTCAGCTCAAGGAGTCACTTCCTTATGAAACCTTCCCTAATCCCACACACCATAGATCTAGGTCAGCTCTGTTGGTTGAACAATATCATGGGACACTTTTCCTATCCTTCAGAGAACATAACTCAGTTTATAGCTGCATGTGTCTGTGAGTAACTTGATCAGTACTTGATGCTGCCACAAAGCAATGAGCAACCCAAGAGCTGAAACCACACCTGTTTTTTCCACCACTCTATTCCTGGCTCCTAAGCACAATGCCAGACTTGGTAGACACTCAATAAATATTTTTCAAAAGAATGAATGAAAAAATGGATGCATATATCTTGTAATCTTTTTTAAGTAGTGTAAGAACTAAAACTTGGCATAAATTGGTCGATGTTTTTCAGGATCTTTAGTCTGGCCGCATTGTATTCTAATGACTAAGAAGAGGCAGAAAAACATTATTCCCCTTACATGGGAAAGCATGAATGGGTCCCTCCCCATGCAAAAAAGAAAAAGCTACTGGATCAGGTATGCAACTTTATAACACTTTTTTCTAAGCAGAACAACATTTTAAAGAGATCACAAATGCCTTGGTTTGGGATCTGATAAGAATAAGATTGTGGGGCAAGTGCTGAAAAATGAAATTCAAGCCATCAACATCTCACTGTTCTTCAATTCAGCTATTTGCACACTCTCAGACCTAGAAGGAACTGATTTGTGGGTTGAGAGACTGGATTTTAATCGACCTGGAAAACCCTAATAAAGCTTTTTGTTTCAAAGTTTTTCAATTTCATCCATACTTCACTTTTAACAAACTTCAAGGAAATAACTCACCCTGAACTAGAACTGCGAACTGCCAAAGAGTTACCAAATAAGAAAAGCACATGTTTCCTGAATTTGGGTGACTGAACTAGGAACACTCTTTTTTTTTTTTTTTTTTTTTTCCAAGTTTATTCACTAATGTCAGTTCATATCAGTGAGACCATACAGTATTTGTCCTTTAGTTTTTGGCTGGTCTCACTCAGCATAATGATCTCAAGGTCCATCCATGTTGTTACATATTTCATGAGTTTATTCTGTCTTAAAGCTGCATAATATTCCATCGTATGTATATACCACAGTTTGTTTAGCCACTCGTCTG
>PVIY010023142.1:0-39732 GCA_004026745.1 Myrmecophaga tridactyla | reverse complement strand
GGGCCTGTTGGGACTTTAGTCTAGTTATAGGTCTAGAAGAAATGAGGGGTGGTGGGGGTGGGTCATGAAAAGAATTAGAAATGTCTTCCAAGCCATTTGCTTCAGGGCCTTCATTTGCAGTTTCATCTGGTGAAACAGGATTTTTCACTCTAGGGCTAATCCCTTCAGGAGGAGGTTGGGTGGCCAATTCCTCAAGGCAGGCTGAAGGTGGGGTGGCTATGTCCTCAGGGCAGACTATTACAGGGTTATCTAGAGAAGACTCAGCATAGCCTAGGGTTTCAACCTCGCCCCCAACATCATTATCAATCCATATGTCACCATCCCATTTTTCAGGGTCCCACTCCTTTCCAATCAATGCCCTCACTTTAACGGCAGACACCATGCAAGACTGAGATTTCAGTTTACGTTGTAAAGTTGCTACTCTAACAATAAGATTCTGAGTGATTTTCAGAGATCTCAAGTCTACAGCTACAGGAAATAAGATTTTCCTTCAGGATACTCATAGAAATGTCTACATCTTTCAGACGGTGCTTAAGCTTCTCGTTTGAAGCTTTAAGCCCATCCTTTTCACCCCTTAATGTAGACAGTGTATCTAACAACAACCAACCAACATCTCTATAACTCTTATTTCTACAAAACTCTGTAAAGTTATCCCCCAGAGTCTGGCTTCGTACAAGTGAAGCATTAGGAGAATCAAATGATGAAATTTTGACTACCTCCTTTGCCAACTCACTCCATGGATTGGGAGTGTCATTCTGATTACGGGAATCAGAGTCCTTAGTGTCTCTGAGTCCAGTCAGAGTAGAAAACCATTCATAAAAACCCATTTTTAATATTCTGTTTCTTAAGCACCACTCGTGGTACCAAGATGTATTAGTTAGGGTTCTCTAGAGAAACAGAATCAACAGGGAACACTTGCAAATATAAAATTTATAAAAGTGTCTCACGTGACCGCATGAACACAGAGTCCAAAATCCACAGGGCAGGCTGCGAAGCTGACGACTCCGATGGAAGGTCTGGATGAACTCCACAGGAGAGGCTCACCAGCCAAAGCAGGAATGGAACCTGTCTCCTCTGAGTCTTCCTTAAAAGGCTTCCCATGATTAGATTTAGCATCACTAAATGCAGAGGACACTCCCCTTTGGCCGATTACAAATGAAATCAGCTGTGGATGCAGCTGATGTGATCATGACCTAATCCTATGAAATGTCCTCATTGCAACAGGCAGGCTAGCGCTTGCCCAATCAGATAAATAGGTACCACAACTTGGCCAAGTTGACACGTGTCCCCAACCATGACACAGGCTGTGGGAGGAAATTCAATTTTCAAATGGCATCTTTTGATGAGGAACATTTGAATTTGGTGGCGTCTAATGTATCAATGTTTTGTTTTATTATTATTGCTTTTTTTCATTTTGCCTAAGAATTCTTCTTTAAGTCTTATGTCTTATAGTCTTCTTTGAGTTTTCTTATTCTTCTTATGAATCTTCTGATTGATAAATATTGTATATCTCTTCATTTAATTAATATCTTCTTAATTTCTCTAAGGAATGTTTTGTAATTGTCAGAGAGTGGTTTTGCATATTTTCCTTGGATTTATCTTAATTATTATTTCTTTGATTCTATTGATTTTTAAGTTTCATTTTCAGTTGTTTTGCTGATATATGTAAAACAATTGATTTTTGTTTAATGGCCTGTTTTATGCAACCTCATTAAATTTAATAATTAATTTTAGCAGTTTTTTTTTATTTTTTAAGATTTCTTAGTCCTTCCTATGTCCATAATCATGCTATGTGTGATTACAACAGTTTTATGTCTTCTTTTTCAATCTTGATTATGTTTTTTTCCATATTGCCTTATCTTGCACCTCTGGTACAATGTGAGTAGAAGCAGTTAGAGTGAGTAACCTTTACTTGTTTCTAATTTTAGGAGGAAACCTTAAGTTTCTCATCATCAAGTATAATTTTATTTGTAGTTTTCTTTATAAGATGCTCTATCAATTTGAGAATGAGTTGAATTATGTTTGATGCTTTTGTACATCTGTTGAGATGACCATATAATATTTCTATTCTGTCAATGTGGTGCATTATATTAGATTGATTTTTAAATATTAAACCATTCTTGCATTTACAAGTCATTCAGTCACGGTTCTTCTAAATGTATTGCTGGTTACAGTCTACTAATAAAAATTTTTGGCTCTATGTTCATAAGTAAGGGATATTTCTTTTCTTGAAATGCCCTTTTTTTTTTTTAGTTTTAGTATAAGGGTTATATAGCTTTATAAAATGATTTGAGAAACAATTTGTGTAATATTGGTACTAGATTTTGCTTATTTGCTGGAATTTACCAGTGAAGTCATATGGACCTAGAATTCTCTTTGTGGGAAGTCTTTTTTTTTAAATCTATGAATAAAATTTTTCTCATTTTTTTTATTAGAGAAGTTGTAGGTTTATAAAAAAGTGATGGATAGAATACATAAAATAAAGAATTCCCCTATACCACCTGTTCTAGTTTGCTAGCTGCCAGAATGCAATATACTAGAAACAGAATGGCTTTTAAAAGGAGACATTTATTAAGTTGCAAGTTTACAGTTCTAAAGCCATGAAAATGTCCCAATTAAAGCAAGGTTATAGAAATGTTCAATCTAAGGCATCCAGGGAAAGATACCTTGGTTCAGGAAGGTCAATGACACTCAGGGTTTCTCTCTCAACTGGAAAGACACATGGCAAACATAGTGATGTCTGCTAGCTTTCTCTCCAGGCTTCTTGTTTCATGAAGCTCCCCCAAGGGTGTTTTTCTTCTTCATCTCCAAAGGTCTCTGGCTGCATGGGCTCTCATGGTTCTCATGGCTCTCGTGGATCTCATGGCTTTCTCCAAAATGTTTCCTCTCTTAAAGGATTCCAGTAAGTCAATCAAACCCATCTGGGATGGATGGAGTCACATCCTCCTCTAATCATAGGTTAATACCCACAAGTGAGAGGTGTGGAATCTAGTTCATTCTTAGTCAGGTGTGGAATCTAGTTCATCCTCCAGAGAAGCTAGTAAATAGTCAGAAACAGTACAAAACAACTACTGGGGCCACATCAGTAACATGGCACACATAATACACCAGTCTGGGCAAGCTGGACTGGCTGAGACCCTACACAGAACTGTAAGTCCCCCAAGACAGAGACCAGTGCCCCTCCCCAATGGGCTGGTTTCCAAGGGGGAAAGGAAACAGACTTTATTAGCAGCAAAGGCTTACCTCAGCCAATCTCCAATTGAAGAATTAATGAATGAATATGGACTACTGAAAATAGACCCCCAGCTCAGATAAACCTGGAATAAGAGATAAAGACACTAGGAGTTTTTGCCCTAGCAGAGAGGGGGCATGGTTGATGGGGGGAAAAACAGAGGCTTTTTTATTCAGACAGCACAAAATACTTAAAAAAGGTTGGATCCTAAAAAAGTGGAGGCACATGGAGCCTGGAGATACACAGAGCCATATACCACCTGAGAAGCAGGGGTCCTGCCTTTTTTTTTTTTTTTTTTTTCTGTTTTCTCTTTACTACTTAACAGCTCACTAGATACAACTGCAAGGCTTCTCAGTCTCTAGCAATGCCCCAGGCAAGGATGGAATTAAGCTTGTCTGAGAGACAAAGTAACTAGTTAGGTGAAAGGAGTTAAACCACTAAAGGCTATACCTTCCCCAAGAGAAATATTGGGCCCTCCCTCAAGGAATTCAGGCCTCAGGGATGGGAAAACTGAAGCAATTAATGCCAACCTCCAACCCCCCCATCTCAACCACACCCCCAGCAGGGAGAATCTGCTGAAGTTAAAGGCACCACACTACTTTATGCTGGTGGGAAGCCACAGGCAGACAAGTGCCACATACTGGGCAGGATAGGAAAAACGCAGAGTCTAGAGGCTTCATAGGAAAGTTTGTCAACCTGCTGGGTCTCACCCTCAGGAAAAATTAATGCAAGTGAATCTTTCCTCCTGAGAGGAGGCTGGTCTGGTCTGGGAAAATCTGTGCAGCATACCCCAAACAGATTAGACCCAAATAGACATATTCCAAGACACTTACTAATTAGACTGTCAAATGTCAATGAGAAAGAGAGAATTTTGAAAGCAGCAAGAGAAAAGCAATCCATCACATACAAGAGAGGCCCAATAAGATTATGTGTGGGTTTCTCAGCAGAAACTATGGTGGCAAGAAGCCAGCAGTCTAATATATTTAAGATTCTAAAAGAAAAAAAACAACCAAGAATTCTATATCCAGCTAAATCATCTTTCAAAAATGAGGGGGAGATTAAAACATTTTTAGACAAACATTTACTTAGAGAATTTGTGACCAAGAGACTGGCTTTGCAAGAAATACTAATGGGAACACTACAAGCAGATAGGAAAAAGCATGAGAGGGAGGTGTGGAGAAGTGTGTAGAAATGAAGACTATGAGTAATGTAAAAAGAGAAAAGAAATAACTAAAAATTCCATTTACAATAGCAAGCAAAAGAATAAAATATTTAGGAATAAACTTAACTTAGCATACAAAAGGCCTATACACAGAAACCTGCAACAAATTTCTAAAAAAAACCCAGGGAAGATGTAAATAAATGCAAGGGCATACTGTGTTCATGGATTTGAAGACAAAATATAGTCAAGATGTCAGTTCTACCAAAAATGACTTATAGATTCAATGCAATATCAATTAAAATCCCAAAAATTTACTTTGCAGAAATAGAAAAACAAATAACCAAAATTCATTTGGAAGGGCAGTGTGCACCGAATAGATAAAAATACCATGAGAAAGAAAATGAATTCACACTACCTGACTTTAAAGCATACTGCCAGGCTACAATGGTCAAAACAACATGGTACTGGCTTATATAATGATAGATAAACTGACCAGTGGAATCAAATAGAGTGTCCATATATAGACTCTCTCATCCATGGACAATTGGTCTTTGACAAACCAATTCACCTGGGACAGAATAGTTTTTTCAATAAATGATGGTTGGAAAACTGTATATCCATATGCCAAAGAATGAAAGAAGGTCCATATCTGATACCCTGTACAAATATTGACTCAAAAACCTAAACATTAGAGCTAAGACCATAGAGCTTTTAGAAGAAAATGTAGGGAAATATAAAACTTGTAATAAGAGGCAGTTTCCTAGATCTTACACCCAAGGCATGAGCACTGAAGAAAGAAATAGATAAATTGGAACTCCTCAAAATTAAACACCTTTGCACATCAAAGAACTTTGTCAAGAAGGTAAAAAGGCAGCCTTCACAATGTGAGACAATATTTGGAAGCCACATATCAGATAAGGGTTTAGTATCCAGAACATATAAAGAGATTCTTCAACTCAACAGCAAAAAGACATACAACCCAATTAAAAAATGGGCAAAAGACATGAACAGACACCTTCTCAGAAGAGGAAATACAAATGGCTGGAAGGCACATGAAAAGATGGTCAACTTTGCTGGCTTTTAGGGAAATGCAAATCAAAATCACAAGATATCGTCTCACACCCACTAGCATGGCCATTATAAAAAAAAAAAAAACAGAAGACAAGTGCTGGAGAGGATGTGGAGAAAGAGGCACACTTTTGCACTGTTGGTGGGAATGTAAAATGGTACAATCACTATGAAAAACTGTTCACTGTTTCCTCAGGAAGCTAAGTATAGAATTGCCATATCATCCAACAATCCCATCGGCTAGGTATCTGTTCTAGTTTGCTAGCTGCCGGAATGCAATATACCAGAAACAAATGGCTTTTAACAAGGGGAATTTAATAAGTTGCTAGCATACAGTTCTAAGGCTGAGAAAATGTCCCAATTAAACAAGTCTATAGAAATGTCTAATCACAGGCATAAAGGGAAAGATACCTTGATTCAAGAAAGCTGATGAAGTTCAGGGTTTCTCTCTCAAGTGGAAAGGCACATGGTGAACATGGTCAGGTTTTCTCGCTCATCTGGAAAGGCATGTAGTGAGCACAGAGTCATCTGCTAATTTTCTTTCCTGGCTTCCCATTTCATAAAGCTCCCCAGGAGGTATTTTCCTTCTTCATCTGAAGGCCGCTGGCTGGTAGACTCTCTGCCTCTCATGGCTATGTCATTCTCTGCTCTCCCAGAAATCTCTTGCATTCTCCAAAATGTTTCTTCTTTAATAGGATTCCAGTAACTAATCAAGACCCACCCGAATGGGTGGAGACATGTTGTCACCTAATCCATCTTAACAACCACTCTTGATTAAATCACATCTCCAGGGAGATGATCTAATTACAGTTTCAAATATACAATATTCAATAGGGATTAGAAAAACAGCTGCCTTTACAAAATGGGATTAGGATTAAAACATAGCTTTTCTAAGGTACATACATCATTTCAAACCAGCACAGTATCTATTCAGAGGACATGAGAACAAGGACACAAATGGACATTTTTACACCAATGTTTGTGGCAGCATTATTTACAATTGCCAAGAGATGGAAATAGCCCAAATGTCCATCAATGGATGAGTGGCTAAACAAGCTGCGGTATATACATAGAATGGAATATTTACACAGCTGTAAGACAGAATAAAGTCATGAAGCATGTAACAACGTGGATGGACCTTGAGGACATTATGCTGAGTGACATTAGCCAGAAACCAAAGGACAAATACTATATGGTCTCATTGATATGAACTAACTTTAAACAGTGAACTTGTAGAATTTAAGTTAAGAACACAGGTTATCAGGAGATAGAAAGAAGATAGAGGTTGGGCAATTGGTACTGAAGGAATACAGATTGTGCAACAGGACTGATTGTAAAAATTCAGATATATATAGTACAGTACTACATGATTGTAGCACAATAATGTAAGTACACTGAATGAAGCTGAATGTGAGTATAGTTGAGGGAGAAGGGCTGGGGGCACGTATGAAACCAGAAGGTAGGATAGAGGATAAAGACTGAGATGGTATTATTTAGGAATGCCTAGAGTATATAATGATGGTAATTAAATGTAAAAATTAAAAAATGTCTTTGCAGGAGGAAGAAAAAAGGAATGTCAGTATTGCCAAGTATTGAACATAGGAATTAGAGGAAAGAGCTGCCTCCAAAGGATGGATCAGAATTAAAATATGACTTTTCTAGGGCACATAATCCTTTCAAACTGGCACACCACCCTATTATTAACACCATGAGTCAGTGTGGTATATTTGTTACAATTCATGAATGAAAATTTTAATAATTGTACTATTACTATAGTTCATTATTTACAATAGGGCTCACTGTGTTATATAGTCCTATTTATTTATTTTCTAAAATTTATTCTGGTACCATATATACCTAAAATTTCCCTTTTAATCACATTCACATATATAATTCTGTGCTGTTAATTACATATATAATGTTGTGCTACCATCATCACTATCTATCAACATAACAGAACTCTATATAACTCAAGGATTAGCTCTCCAGTTCCCTACTCTCAAACTGGCACCTGGTAACCTATATTCCAGATTCTGATTCTGTGAGTTTGCACATTCTAATGATTTCATATCAATGACATCATGACATATTTGTGCTTTTGTGTCTGGCTTATTTCACTCTAAATCATGTCTTCAGGGTTCATCTATGCTGTCACATAAATCAGAACTTCATTCCTTCTGATGGCTCAGTAACATTACATTGTATGCATATGCCACATTTATTTATCCATTCATTAGTTGATGGACACAGGTTGCTTCCATCTTTTGGCAATTGTGAATAATGCCACTATGAACATTGGTGTGCAAATATCTGTTCAAGTTCCTGCTTTCAATATTTTGGGCTATATACTTAGAAGTGCCAGGTTATATGGTTAATTCTATACTCAACTTTCTAAGGAAATTCCAGTCTATCTTCCATAGAAGCTGCACCATTTTACATGCCCACCAGCAATGAATGAGTTTTCCTATTTCTTCACATCAGCTCCAACACTTGTAATTTTCTGTTCTTTTAATAATACCTATTCTAGTAGGTGTGAAATTATATCTTATTTTGGCTTTGATTTGCTTTTCCCTAATAGATAATAGCATTGAACATATTTTTCATGTGCTTTTTCACAATTTTATATCCTTTGGAGAAATGTCTATTCTAGTCTTTTGCCCATTTAAAAAATTGTGTTGTTGGGTTTTTTTTGTCAAGTTGTAGGATTTCTTATATATTCTGGATATTAAACTATTACTGGATATGTGGTTTCCAAGTATATTCTCCCATTTAATAGGTTCTCATTTCATTTACATGATGAAGTCTTTTGCTGTGCAAGTTTTTAATTTTGATGAGGTTTCATTTATCTATTTTTCATTATGTTGCTCATGCTTTGGGTGTAAAGTTTAAGAGACCATCGCCTAACTTGAAATCTTGAAGATGCTTCCCTATGTTTCTTCTAGGAATTTTACAATACATGGTCACACTTAAAAAGCCATATACTTATACAATCATTTATCAAAGATCAAGGCTTCAATTCAACAATATCAGGTATTTCCTTCAACTATTCTAATACACTAGAAACTAAAAAGAAATAATTATATAATGAGTCAGTAGACATAATCATTTGCTAAATCCTAATGTCTCAAGATATGCTTCTTCCCTATCATTTGATAATTCTCTCTGTCTTCTAGGATATCTGGGAAGTGACCATTTTAACTTCTTTATGATGGAAAGGAATGTTGACCTTATGAGATAGAGGAATGAAATGGGTTGATGTTCTTGTAGAGACTGGTACCTCTGGGTTTTGGGGCATAGGAACAACCTGGAGGCCTTAAGTTTCTGAAAAAACAAACTTAATATCTAAATCTTTTTATAGAGGTTTAGATAGAGCTGAGAATATTCTTTAGGGTTTTCAGGAATACTGTTGGTTGGCTCTTGGTACTATTGCAATGTGCAATATCTTGCTGAAGCTTACATAAGAGTAACTTCCAGAATGTCCTCTTGACTTTATTTTAAATCTCTTAGCCAGTAAAACTTTATTTTGTTGCATTTCTTTTCCCCCTTTGGTCAAGAAGACATTCTTAATCTCACAATGCCAGAGTCAGGCTTATCCCCAGGAGTCATATCCCATGTATTGGGGGAGAATAGTGAGTTTATTTGCAGAGTTGGCTGAGAGAGAAAGAGAGAGGTCACAATTGAGTAACAAAAGAGGTTCACTGAGGGTCTTAGGGATAATTATAAGTAAGCTTAACTTCAGCATTGCATGGCCAAATGTCTGAGTCTTGTTTTCATCTCTCTGCTCTCTGTGTCAACTCTTAGCTACTCTATGTTTTCTGCCTTTTTTTCTTTTCATAAAGGACTCAGACCCACTTTGAATGGGTGGGGTCACATCTCCATGGAAAGAACCTAATCAAAAGGTCCTACACAAACAATAGGTCTGCCCCCACAAGATTGGATTTAAAAGAGCATGGCTTTTCTGGAATACATAACAGTTACAAACAGTACAATCCCATTTATGTATTCCTTCTTTTATTGTTTGTGCTTTGTGTGTAAGTTCTAGGACACCATATTTTACCATAAGATCTTTAAGATATTTCCCTACATTTTCTTCTAAAAGTTTTATGAGCTTAGCTCTAATGTTTAGGTCATTGATCCATTTTGAGTTAATTTTTGTATATGGTGTATAAGAAGATATAAGGCTCCTCTTTAATGGTTTTGGATATGGATATCCAAGTCTCCAAGTACTGTGTTTTGAAGAGGTTGCTCTGTCCCAGTTGAGTTGACTTGATTGCCTTAGCAAAGATCAATTGTCTATAGATGAGAGGGTCAACATCTGAATACTCAATTTCATTCCATTGGTCAGTATATCTGTCTTTTTGCCAGCACTATGCTGTTTTGACCACTGTAGCTTTGTAACATGCTTTAAAGTCAGATAGTGGTAGACCTCCCACTTCATTGTTCTTTATCAAGAAATTTTTAGCTATTTAGGGCACCCTGCCCTTCCAAGTAAATTTGATTTTTTCATTTTTATATTTCTGCAAAGTAAGTCATTAGGATTTTAATTGGTATTATATTGATTCTATAAATCAAATACTTGACATCTTAACTATATTTAGTCTTCAAGTCCATGAGCATGGTATGTCCTTCCATTTATTTATGTCTTCCTTAATTTATTTTAGCAATATTTTATAGTGTTTCATGTATAGAACTTTTATATCCTTGGTTAAATTTATTCCTAAATATTTGATACTTTTGGTTGCTATTATCAATGGAATTTTTTTCTTGATTTCCTCCTCAAGTTGCTCATTATTAGTGTATAGAAACACTACAGATTTTTCATGTTTTAATTTTGTTTCCTGACACTTTGCTGTTTGTTTATTAACTCTGGTAGCTTTGCTATAGATTTCTTAGGATTTTCTACATATGGGTTCATGTCATCGGCCGACAATGAAAGTTTTATTCCCTCCTTTAATTTGGAGGCCTTTTTTTTCTTGCCTAATTGCTCTAGCTAGTACTTCTAGCACATTGTTGAATAACCATGGTGACAGTGCCATCCTTGTCTTGTTCTTGAATTTAGAGGGAAAGATTTCAGTCTTTTCCCATTGAGTTTAATGTTAAGTGTGGTTTTTTCATATATCCTCTTTATCATGTTTTAGTTTGTTAAAGCTGTCAGATTGCAACACACCAGTGATGGATTGACTTTTAATAAGGGGATTTATTTATAGTTCCTCAGAGGAATGGCAGCTGACTTTCTTTGTCACATGGGAAGGCACATGCCGGCCTTCTCTCCTGGCTTCTTGGTTCCAACAGCGTTACCTGGGGTTTGTCCTGTCTGCATCTCCAGAGGCCTGGGTTTGAGCTGCTTCTTTATCTTCTGACTCCTCCTTTTAAGCTTCCAGTTATTAAATTGATTGTCACTCATTGAAGGCACTCCCCCCAGATGATTACAGATGTAGTCAGCCATAGATGAATTTCAATTGTTGATAATTTAAGCCCACAATAACAGAACAACTGAGCACCATTACCTGCCCAAGATTACACCTGAACCTAACTACTACAAAGAAGTTTCCTTCTATTCCTATCCTTTGGAGCATTTTTCTCAAGAAAGGAAGCTGAATTTTGTCAGATACCTTTTCTGCATCAACTGAGATGATCATGTAGTTTTTATCCTTTGATTTACTGATGCAGTATATTACATTAATTGATTTTCTTAAGTTGAGCCACCCTTGCATACCTGGGATAAAACACACTGTGGTAGTTAGCTTCAGGTGTCAACTTGGCTAGGTGAAGGTGCCTAGTTGTATTGCTGTGGACATGAGCCAATGGCATGTGAACCTCATCTGTTGCTGATTACATCTGCAGTTGGCTAGGAGGTGTGCTGCTGCAATGAATGATGTTTGATTTAATTGTCTGGTTCTTAAATGAGGGAGCTCAACATAGCACAGCCTAAGCAGCTCAGCATACCTGATTTCAGCACTTGCAGCTCAGCCCAGGCCTTTAGAGATCCAGAAAGGAATCATCCCAGGGAAATGTGTTAGAACCCAGAGGCCTGCAGAAAAAGGGCCAACAGAGATCACCCTGTGCCTTCCCACATAAGAAAGAACCTCAGTTGAAAGTTAGCTGCCTTTCCTCTGAAGAACTATATGTTAAATCAATAAATCCTCTTTTACTGAAGGCCAGTCCATCTCTGGTGTGTTGCATTCTGGCTGCTAGCAAACTAGAAAAGATTTGGTACCAGAGAAGTGAAGTGCTGCTGCAGTTTGCAAACACCAGAAATGTTGGACCAGTTTTTTTGATGGATAAGGGGAAGATTTTGGAGGAACTATGAAGAGAATGATGGAGAAGTTCTGTGGTGTTTGCAGAGACTGTTGGTGTAAATGAAACCACTTCCAATCTGGACAAAGGGGAACACAAAAGGGGCAAATTGGAGTTTGCAGAGTGAGAACCATGGAAGCTTGGGTCTGAAGCCAAGAAACCTCAGCCAGGAGAGTGGACCCACCCATATACATGGAGAGAATGAGTCTCCCACCTCATTGCAGTGGAAGAGTTGTGCCTCCTTAGGCCTTGGAAAAGGTATAGCACACTCCTTGGGGACTGGGGAGAGCCTGGCTGCCACCACATGGATGGGTTGAGCATGTGCCCTGGAAATGGCAGAGAGCCCAGGGGTGGCCCTGATGCCTGGAGTGGGTGGAGCCGAGAAAAAGGTGGTCTCCTCACTGTCCCCCAAGGTTGATTCAGAAAGAGGTGGGCCACTGCGTAGGCCCTTGTAAAGCGTGGGACTGTCACTTTCTAAAGCTGAAGGATAAATGACTTTCAGACTCTGGAATCCATGGTGTTGCCCTGCAGTTTTTCCTTCCAATTTCTCCCTATGAATCCTGTGGCTGTCCCTCCTTTGCATATTGGCACCAGCTACCTTGTTTTGAGATTCATAGGTCCACAGCCAGAAGAGAATTTTTTGCATTTTGTTATCGTTTAAGGTGATGCATGTAGTTGCCAAGTTGATAAATGGTGGACACGTGGTAGTTAGGTTCAGGTGTCAACTAGGATAGGTGAATGTGCCTAGTTCTATTGCTGTGGACATGAACCAATGGCATGTGAACCTCATCTGCTGCTGATTACATCTGCAGTTGACTAGGAGGTGTGCCTGCTGCAATGAAGGATGTTTGAGTCAATTGGTTGGTGCTTAAATGAAAGAGCTCAATGTAGCACAGCCTAAGCAGCTCAGCATACCTCATCTCAGCACTCAGAGCTCAGCCTAGGCCTTCAGAAATGCAGAAAGGAATCATCCCCAGGGAAAGTTGTTGGAACCCAGAGGCCTGGAGAGAAGGCCAGCAGAGATCACCCTGTGCCTTCCCACATAAGAAAGAACCTCAGTTGAAAGTTAGCTACCTCTCCTCTGAAGAACTATGTGTTAAATCAATAAATCCCCTTTTACTGAAAGCCAATCTGTCTCCGGTGTGTTGCATTCTGGCAGCTAGCAAACTAGAAAACCCACTTTGTCATGGTGACAATTATTTTTACGATTCAATTTGCAAGTATTTTGGTGAGGATTTTTGCATCTGCAGTCATTAAAGAGATTGGCCTGTAAGTTTCATTTCCTGTAGTATCCTTTGTCTGGCTTTGATATTAGTCAATGTTGGTGTCATAGAATGAGGTAGTTTTCCCTCTTTGAATTTTTTAGCAGGATTATTACTAATTCTTTCTTGAATGCTTGATAGAAATCACATGTGAAACTATCTATTCCTGGACTTATCTTTTTTTTCTTTTTTTAATTTGCATATGGGCAGGAGGCACCAGGGATCGAACTCCAGACCTCCAGCATGGCAGGTCGGAGCTCTGCCTGCTGAGCCACGGCAGCCGCCCTGGACTTATCTTTTTTGAGAGGTTTTTGATGGCTGGTTCAATCTCTTTACTTGTGATTGGTTTGTTGAAGTCCTGTATTTCTTTCTGAACCAATGTCTGTTGTTCATACTTTTCTAGGAAGCTATTGTTTCATCTAAATTTTGTAGTTTGTTAGCATATAGTTGCTTATAGTGTCCTTCTGTTATCTCCTTTATTTATGCTAGGTCAGTAGTTATGTCCTCTCTTCTATGTCTGATTTTATTTATTTGAATCTTCTCTCTCTTTTTCTTTGTTTAGCCTAGCTAAGAGTTCATTGATTTTATTGATTTTTTTCAAGGAACCAATTTATGGTTTTGTTAATTCTTTCTATAGTTTTCATGTTCTTAATTTCATTTGTTTCTGCTCTAATCTTCATTATTTTCCTTCCGTTTGCTTCAGTATTTGCTGCTCTTTCTCCACTTCCTTGAGGTAAGCAGTTAAGGCCTGAATTTGTGCACTTTCTTCTTTTTTAATATAGGCATTTAGGGCAATGAGTTTCCCTCTCAGCACTGCCTTTGCTGTATCTCATATGTTTTGAGATGTTGTATTCTCCTTTTCATCTTCCTCAAGATATTTACTGATTTCTCTTGTAATTTCTTCCTTGAACTTCCCTGAACCACTGGCTGTTTAAGACTCTGTTGTTTGTCCTCCTCATATTTTTGAATTTTCCAATCTTCTGCCTGTTATTGATCTCCATTTTCATTCCATTATGATCTGAGAAGTGTTTGGTGTAATTTCAATCTTTCAAAGTTATTGAGACCTTCTTTGTGACCCAACATGTGTTCTATCCTGAGAATGATCCATGAACACATGAGAAAAATGTATATCCTTCTGTTGGGGAGTGGAATTGTCTGTAGATGTCTGTTAAGTCTAGTTTTTCATATTATTTAAGATCTCTGATTTCTTATTGATCCTCTGTCTATATGTTCTATGCATTTATGAGGAGTAGTGTGTTGAAGTCTCCAACTATTATTGTAGAGGTGTTTCTGCTTCTCACTTTAGTGTTATCCATGTTTGTCTCATTCATTTTGGGGCACTTCGGTTTTGTGCATAAATATTTATGACTATTATATCTTCTTGATGAATTGTCCCTTTTATTAATACACAATATCCTTTTTTTGCTTCTTTTAATTGTTTTCATTTGAAGTCTAATTTTTCTGATAAAATTCTAGGTATCCCTGTTCTTTTTTGGTTGTTGTTTGCATGAAATACTTTTTCCAACCTTTCACTTTCAACCTATTTTTGTCCTTGTGTTTAAAGTGAGTCTTCTGTAGACAGCAGATAGATGGATTCTTTTTTTTTAATCCATTCTGTCAGTCTATGACTTCTGATTGGAGGGGTTAGTCCATTTACATTTATTGCCATTACTGTAAAGGCAGTACTATTTTAAACCATTTTGTCTTTGGATTTTATATGTCATATTTTATTTTTATTATTTTCTCTCTCTTTATATTCTTTTAGTTATCTGTACTGATAATTTTCATTTATATACCCTTCTCCAAACCTGTCTCTCTTGTCTTTTGCTATCTGCCTTTAGTGCTCCCTTTAGTATTTCTTGTTGAACAGATCTCTTATTCACAAGTTCTCTCAATTTCTATCAGTAAATATTTTAAACTATCCCTTATTTTTAAATGACAGTTTGCCAGATATAGAATTCTTGGCTGGCAGTTTTCCTCTATTAGTATCTTAACTATATCATACCACTGCTTTCTCACCTCCATGGTTTCTGCTGAGAAAATCTGCATCTAGTCTTATTGAGCTTCCCTTGTATGTAATGGATCACATTCTTTCTGCCCCCTTTCCCTTCTCCTTTACTTCTAAGACACCTGTAACATGTATATTTATGCTCTTCATGTTGTCATTCAGCTCCCTGAGATCCTGCTCATAGTTTTCCATTATTTTCCTTGTCTGTTCTTTTGTGTGTAGGATTTCAGATGCCCTGTCTTCTAGTTCACTAATCCTTTTTCTTGCTCTTCAAATCTGCTGTTATAGGTCTCCATTGTGTTTTCATCTCTTCTGTTGTGCCTTTCATTCCCATACGTTCTTCCATTTGTTTTTGCAAGATTTCAAGTTCTTTTTGGTAACCTAATGTCTTCTTTATATCCTCCATCTGTTTTGCCTCATTTTCCTTCAACTCTATGAGTTGACTTAGAAGATTTGTTTGAACATCTTTAGTTAATTGTTTCAACTCCTGCATCTAATTTGAAGTTTCAGTTTGTTCCTTTGATTGGGCCATGTCTTCGTACTTCCTGGTATGACTCATGATTTTTTGCTGATGTCTAGACATCTGATTTTTTTGAATGATTTATTCTGGAGGTCATTTTCTCTCTCTTACCTACGGTTTTCTGTTGGTTGGCTTTGTTCTCTAACTGTTCCTTGACATTTGGTTCACCTTATTCTTGACCTCCAGCATGGCTTTTCTTTTTTATTTTTTAACTGATCATAATTTTTCAGCTCTTTTTTTTTCTTTCTGATTCTTGCCCTGTCTGTATGGAAGTATTTTGAGATTACCCATTTTTGTGTGTAAAGTTGTTTCATCTTCAGGAAAAAAGGCTTTCTCTTCCCTCTTCCTCTTCTGGGAATACTGATCTGCTGTTAGTTTTGATTTTTACCTCTACATGTTTTTTTGTTTTTCGCATGGGCAGGCACCAGGAATTGAACCCAGATCTCTGGTATGGCAGGCAAGAATTCTGCCACTGAGCCACCATTGCCCACCTTCTACATGTTTTTAACAGTCCTTTCATTTACCTCTACCAACTTTTACCTGGAGGTCTGACTGTGGGAGAAGAATCTCCCCTGTTAGAATCAATCCCTGTCAGATTTTCCCAGAGATGATATGCCCAGGAATCATGAAAGGGGCATAATCAGTATCAGGCTGCCCTGGGGATCAGATTCAGCAGGATGCCAGTCTTTCCTGTGAAGCCTCTTAATTCTGTATTTTTCCTGTCTTGACAACAAATGGTGCTTTTCATCCCTTTGCTCCTGGTGGACATAAAGTGGTATGCCTTTAATTCTGAGAAGACTCTATCCCTTCCAGAGTTTTGGTTGGGACAGAGGCTGAGGTTGAATGTGAGCTTAAACTGTTTCTGTTTTCCAGCTTCTGGGGTCTGAATTCTCTAAATAACAATCACCTCCTGAACTGGATCTTGACCCCCCATCTTTTATTGGAGGGAGAGGAGCTACTCTTCAACTCCTTGTTACCTTCAGGCTAGAAACTTTACATACTTTCAATCAGTCCCCTTTCCCCCGTGCTGGGAGCATATTTGAGACAGGCTGGGCTCTGCTTTTCTGGGTTGAAACTGATGCTTCTATCCTAGCCCAGAGATCTAAATTCTCTGAATGACAGTGGCCACTTGCATTGGACCCTAACCCCCTCATTTCCTTGGGTAAGTTATGCCTTTAGGGTACTATTTTCTCTGTTGGATTACTTTGTCTCTCAGTCATTCATTAATTCCACCGTTGCTTGGATCAGGGATGAAAACTGAGAATGACTGCTTCTTTCTTTAATGGGCTATTAAAAAAAAAGAAAGAAAGAAGAAATGAGAAGAAAAGAAAAAAATCATTTTCAAAGTTGGTACCCACCCTCTGGATTCACCAATCAAGAGCTGGAGTTGGTACCCATATCTGTGTCCCTTTTCTCATATCCTGAGCTCAGCCATCTCCAGAAACCTGTTTTTGTTTTGTTTTTTTTAGTCAGCCCTTCCTCCTCAGTACTGGGGACAGAGCTGCTATAGACACCCCAGTTTCTTTCTTATGTGCATTGTAGATTTATCTGTGTTTGGAGCTAGTATTCAGCAGCCAGGATTTGTTAATCAAATCTGCAATTGGAGCTAAGCTGAGCTCTCCCTTCCCTTGCTTTTAGTAGAGAGGGCTTTTGTCTTTCACCAGGAGGGACTCTGAGTCAGCCTTTCCTGCCAGGGGGGAGTGTCACCAGACTCCACAGCATGGAAGAACTTACTTATAGTTCTTTGCTGTGATCTTGGCCCTTCCATACTGTTCTAGTTTGTTAGCTGCCAGAATGCAATATACCAGAAATGGAATGGCTTTTAAAAAGGGGAATTTAATAAGTTGCAAATTAATAGTTTTTAGGCCATGTAAATGCCCTAATTATAGCAAGTCTATAGAAATGTCCAATCTAAGGCATCCAGGAAAAGATACCTTGGTTCAAGAAGGTTGATGAAGTCCAGGTTTCTCTCACAAGTGGAAAGGCCCATGGAAAGCATGGTCAGGGTTTCTCTCTCATCTGGAAGGTTGCATGGCAAACACAGTTACGTTTCTTTTCATCTGGAAAGGTGCATAGTGAACATGGAATCTTCTGCTAGCTTCCTCTCCAGCTCCCTGGGAGACTTTTTCCTTTTCATCTCCAAAAGTCACTGGCTGGTGGACTCTGTGCTTCATGGTTCTTTGGCATTCTGAAGCTTTCTCAAAAATACTTCTTTTATAGGATTCCAGTAAAATTAATCAAGATCCACGTGGAATGGGTGGAGAGACATCTCCATCTAATCAAGTTTAATATTTACACTTGATTGCATCACATCTCCGTGGAGATAATCTAATCAAGTTTCCAACCTATAGTGCTGAATAGGGATAAGAAGAAACCATTGCTCTCTCAAGATTAATTAGGATTAAAACTAGGATTTTCTGGGTAAATGCTTTCAAACTGACACACACACATTTCAGACTGGTATATGAAATGCATCTGGTCACAGAAATCCCCCAATCAGTTGTTCCAGACAGTTCTTATTTATTATCTGTCCTAGAGGATGAACTAAATCCCACACCTTGCCCTACCTTCTACCATTTTGTTTTTTCTTATTGCTGTATCCTTGTAAAAAGTTAATTTTATTTTATTTTTTTTATTTTTTTAGGTGAATGGCCTGGGAATTGAATGGAAGGTGAGCATTCTACCACTGAACCACCTGTGCACCCTCATTGTAATAAATTTTACAGTCAGAAAATGTGAATCTCCCACTTTTTTACTACTTTTTCGAGATGGTTGTAGCTATTTGGGGCCCCAGGCCCTTTTAAATAAATTTGATCATTGGCTTCTCCATTTCTGCAAAGAAATCTTTTCAAATTTTGATTGTGTTGAATCCGTAAATTTCTGGGGGTAGAATCGACATCTTAATGATATTATTTTTCCAATCTGTGAGGATGGGATATCCTTCCATTAATTTAGATCTTTGATTTTTTTTAGCAAAGTTTTAAATTTCCATGTATAAGTCCTTTACATCTTTGGTTAAATTTATTCCTAGATATTTGATTCTTTTCATTTCTTCTATAATGTAATTTTTTTCTTGATTTCCTCCTCAGTCTGCTAATTAGAGGTATTAGACACACTATTGATTTTTTTTCCATGTCACGTCTGGTTACATTTATATTTATACATGAATTAAAACATTTAACTTATCCTCCTAAGACTTTAGTAATAAAAAACTTAAATAGAATGAATCAAAACTAAATTCTAATTTTACAATGGATAAAATTTTACTTGGTTTTAGGGAACTGCACTCAGAATTGGGGAGATGTGTGATCTCATTTATTTCTTAAGGAGCCCTGTGTTAAATTTGGTGTCAAGACACTACAAAGACACAACACAGTTTTGCTTTTCATTCAAATGCCTTGGTCTGCCTCCATATGAATATAAGAATATAAGCTATATTTTCTGGGGAGCACAGGTGAAGGAGTAAGTGGGTTTCTTCATTGCCATTTCTAAGATGCAGATGAGATTAGGCAAAGTACAAGGCCTTGGTCACCATAAAGAGCAAGACTGGATATTACAGACATACCAATGCCTTTTTAAAGGGCTGCCAAGTATGTCATCTCTACCTGATAAGGTTTAATTCTACTGAATATTAAGATTTTGTGATTGTCCTCTTCATGAATTTAACTTGTAAGCATTGACAACATTATTCCAAGTTAAATTTTACCTCTGTTATAACAACAAAATTTATTGTAAAACTGGAGTAGTTATGATAATCCAAGCTACAGTGAACAATCCTAAATTGACCACAGGGTCAGCCAGGCACCCCTATGTCCTGTACTGCCTTTGCTTGACCTTCTAATCAGAACCTTGACCCCTGGGGCTTCTGAACTTTATGTTCTAAGAACTGCATAGTCCCTTAAGTCCTGCCAATCAGTGCTGCAAAGATGTCTTCTCTGGCATCATACCCCTGGGAAAACACTATATTTCTAGCAAATCATGATCCCTTTCTCACACCGCATACAAATATTAACTCAGAATGGAACAAAGACTAAAGGTAAGAGTTAAAACAACAAAACTCTTTTAAGAAGATATAGGTGTAAATCTCTGTGACTTTGGATTAGGCAATGGTTTTTCAATATGACACTTAAAGCCCAAGAAAACTTCCCAAAAAGTAAAATTAGGCTTCATCAAAACTAAAAACTTTTGAGCTTCAAAGGACACTGTCAAAAAGTGAAAAGACAACCTACAGAATGTGAGAAGACACTTGCAAATCACACATCTGAAAAGGGACTTGTGTCTATAATATATAAAGAACTCTTAAACTCAACAATAAAAAGACAACCCAATTCTTAAAATGGGAAAAGGATCTGAATAGACATTTTTCCAAGGAAGATGTACAAACAGCAAACAAGCATGTAAAAAAGTGCTCATCATACTTAGCAAATCAAAACCACAATGAGCTATCGCTCCACACTGACTAGGATGGTTATATAAAAATGATAACAGTAACAAGTGTTCGTGAGGATGTGGAGAAACTGGAACCCCCATACTCTGCTGATGGGATTTTTTGATTTTTAACTTTTTAAATTGTATAGTATAACATATATACACAGCAAAGAAATGAAAAAGCAATAGTTTTCAAAACTATTATAAAATATAAAGCTATTCTTCAACAAGTAGTTACAGGACAGATCTCAAACTTTGTTGTGGACTACCATATGATCCTCTCATATTTTCCCTTCTAGCTGCTCCAGAATACAGGAGGCTAGAGGGCTTAAATATTTTTAAGTCATCACAATCGACTTTTTTTCCTTCTTTTTTTGTGAAAAATAACATATATACAAAAAAGCTATAAATTTCAAAGCACAACACCACAATTAGTTGTAGAACGTATTTCAGGGTTTGACATGGGTTACAATTCCACAATTTTAGGCTTTAACTTCTAGCTGCTCTAAAATACTAGAGACTAAAAGATACCAATTTTATGATTCAGCATTCATATTCGTTTGTTAAATCCTATCTTCTCTGTGTAACTCCACCATCACCTTTGATCTTTCTATCCTTCTCTTTAGGGTGTTTGGGCTATGGAAATTCTAATTTTTTCATATTGGAAGGGCCCGTCAATAATATGGGATAGGGAGATGGAATTATCTGATGTTCTGGAGAGGCTGGGCTAGGTTTCAGGACTTATCTGGAACAGGGCCCATCTGGAGGTTGTAGGTTTCTGGAAAGTTACTCTTGTGCATGGAACACTTATATATTGCCTTAGGTATTCTTTAGGATTGGTTGGAATGGCCCTGGTTGGGGGTTGGCAGGTTTTGATAGGTAGCAAGGTGTAACTGAAGCTCGCATAAGAGCAAACTCCAGAGAAGCCTCTCAACTCTATTTGAACTCCCTGTGCCACTGATACTTTATTAATTACACTTCTTTTCCCTTTTTAGTCAGGATGGAAGTGTTGATCCGATGGTGCCAGGTCTGGATTCATCCCTGGGAGTCATCTCCCATGTCACCAGGGAGACTTTCACCCCTGGATATCATGTCTCACATAGGGGGGAGGGCAATGATTTCACTTGCAGAGTTGGGCTTAGAGAGACTGAGGCCACATGTGAGCAACCAAAGAGGTCTTCCAGAAGTAACTCTCAGGCATGCCTATAGGTAGTCTAAGCTTCTCTGCTATGTACATAAGCTGCACAAGAGTAAGCCTCATGATCGAGGGCATGACTATTGATTTGGGTGCCCCTAAAGTTTACACAGTATCAGGGGATTCCCTGATGGTAAGGTTTAATAGTTTCATATTCTTTCTCCAATCCCTCAGGGGACTTTGCCAATACTTTTTGATTAACTGCTTAATATACTCTAGGATGTATCCAGGCATTACAATAATCTGTACAGGATTAAAGGATCTCCTTCTTATTCTATGCTCCCTGTGTTTCAATTGTTCGAATGAGCTATACAGATGGGTTGAATTAGATTATGCAGTACAGAAAATTTCAGTTTCAGATCAAATAAACCTTTCTTCCATTGGTCTCAAGGAGTATGTATAGTTCTAAAATGTATACACAATCTTCCTTACCCCTATGTTCTGAATTAATTTAACCCCAACCTGTTTGGCTTGAGGTATAAATAAATAAATATATAATATTATATGTAATATCAGGTTATACATATAAAATAACCTCTCAAAATCCAGAAATAATAATCACCATTCCGGACTTAATGTGTCTGCTCTAAAAGCTTACAATGTAGGCCCCTGCTTTCTTATAAGCATTTTCTAAAGGTGACCATAGCATTCTTGTTCTTTTGTTTCTGGCTTATTTTGTCTCACCAAATGTCCCACATGTTCATTCACATCATTACATGCCTCACAACTTTGTTCATTTTTGTAGCAGCACAAGCTTCATTCATAAGTATACACCATTGTTCGCCAATCTACTCCTCAGTGCATCCTTCAGCCACCTTCACTCCTATCTATTTCCTTACTTTGGAGTTCAACTTCATCAGCTAATGGTTCACCCATCTCTAGCTTCTATGTATTTCTAAGTCCCTATTTTCTGTGGTATAAACCACTGATTATACCTTTATGCTGGTCATAAAAGTGGAATCAGACAGTATCTATCCTTTTGTGCCTGGCTAATTTCACTCAGCATTATGTCCTCAAGGCTCATCCATCTTGTCATGTGCTTCAGGATGTCATTTTGTCTTACTGCTGCATAATATTCCATTGTATGTATATACCACATTTTGTTGATCCACTTGTCTGTTGATAGACATTTGGTTTGTTTCCATCTTCTGGCAACTGTGATGTTGCTATGAACACTGGGTGTGCAAGTGTTTGTTTATGTTGTTGCTTTCAGCTCTTCTGGGTATAAAACAAGTAGTGCTGTTGCTGGGTCATAGGACTACTCGATATTTAGTTTCCTAAGGAACCACCAAACAGTCTCCTGTAGTAGCTGCACCATTATACATTCCCACCAGCAGTGCACAAATGTCCCAGTTTCTCCACATCCTCCCCAATATTTATACTTTCCTGTTTGTTTAATAGCAGTCATTCTTATAGGTGTGAGGTGGTATCTCATTGTAGTCTTGATGTGCATTTCCCTTAAAGCCAATGAAAGTAAGCACATCTTCATGTGCTTTTGAGCCATCCATATTTGCTCTTCAGAAAAATGACCATTTATATCCCTAGGCCATCTTATAATTGGATTGCTTGTTCTTTCGTTGTTGAGTTGTATGATTTGTGTACATAGGAAATCAAACCTTTGTCCAATATGTGATTTCCAAATGAATTCTCCCATTGAGTTGGCTACCTCTTCACCTTTTTGGCTCAGTCCTTTGAGGTGCAGAAGCATTTGATTTTGAGGAGCTCCCATTTATCTATTTTTTCTTTTGTTGCTTGTGCTTTGGGTGTAGAGTTTAGGAAGCTACCTCCTATTACTAGGTCTTGAAGATATTTCCCTACATTTTATTCTAGCAGCTTTATGGTGCTAATTCTTATATATAGGTGTTTGATCCACTTTGAGTTAATTTTTGTATAGGGTGTAAGATAGGAGTCCTCTTTTATTCTCTTGGCTATTAATATGCAGCTCCTCCATGCCCAATTATTAAAAAGAGTATTTCATACCATTTCAGAGGATTTGGGGGTCCTGTAAAAAATTGGTTGACCATAGATTTGGTGGTCTATTTCTGCACTCTCAATTCGATTCCATTGGTCACTTCTTTTATCTTTGTGCCAGTACCATGCTGTTTTGACCACTGTGGCTTTATAATAGGTTTTAAAGTTAGGGAGTGTTAATTCTCCCACTTTGTTCTTCTTTTTCAGGATGCTTTTAGCTCTTTGGGGTCTCTTTCTCTTCCTGATAAATTTGGTAGTCATCTTTTCCAAACCTTCAAAGTAAATTGTTGGAATTTTGATTGGTACTGTGTTGAATCTGTAGATCAATTTAGGGAGAATTGACATCTTAACTATATTTAGCCTTCCTATCCATGAGCAGGGAATGTCTTTCCACCTATTTAGATCTGCTTTGATTTCCTTTAGCAATGTTATATAGTTTTCTGTGCATAAGGCCTTTATGCCCTAGTAAAGTTCATCCTAAATACTTGATTCTTTTTGTTCCTATTTTGAATGAAATTTTTTCCTCAACTGACTCCTCAGCTAGGTCATCGCTTGTGTATAGAAATGTTACTGATTTTTGCACATTAATTTTACATCCCACCACCTTGCTGAATTTGTTTATTAGCTCAAGTAACTTTGCTGTAGATTCCTCAGGATCTTCCAAGTATAGTGTTATATCATTTACAAATAATAAAAAATTTACTTCTTCCTTTCCAGTTTGGATACCTTTTATTTCTTTGTCCTGCCTGATTGCTCTAGCTAGAACTTCTAGCACAATGTTGAATAATAGTGGTGACAGTGGGCATCTTTGTTTTGTTCCTGATCTTAGGATGAAAGCTTTCAATCTCTCTCCATTGAGTACAATGCTGGCTATCAGTTTTTCATATATTCCTTTATCATATTGAGGTAGTTACCTTTGATGCCTGTCTTTTGGAGTGTTTTATCAGAAAAGGGTGCTGAATTTTGTTGAATGCTTTTTCGGCATCAATCAAGATAATCATGTGATTTTTCCCTTTCTATTGGTTAATGTGCGGTATTGTGTTAATTGATTTTTTTGTATGGAACCATATTTGCATTCCTGGTATAAACCCCACTTGGTTATGGTGTATAATTCTTTTAATGTGTTGTTAGATTTGATTTGCTAATATTTTATTGAGAATTTTTGCATCTATGTTCATTAGGGAGATTGGCCTGTGGTTTTCCTTTCTTATAGCATCTTTACCCGGTTTTGGTATTAAAATGATATCAGATTCATAAAATTAGTTAGGTAGAGTTCCTTTTTCCTCAAATATTTGGAAAGGTTGAGCAGGATTGGAGTTAGTTCTTTTTGGAATGTTTGATAATATTCCCTGTGAAGCCATCTGGCTCTGAGCTTTTCTTTGTAGAAAAAAAAATGACTTTTTAAAATCATTTAATGACTGATTAAATTGCTTTACTTGTGATTGGTTTGTTGAGATCTATTTCTTCCTGAGTCAGTGCAGCTTGTTTGTGTGTTTCCAGGAATTTGCCCCTTTCATGTAAGGTGTCTAGGTGTTGGCGTATAGTTGTTCATAGTGTCCTCTTATGATTTCTCTTCTTTCTTCAGGGTCTCTGGTAACATGCCCCTTCTCCTTTCTGATTTTGTTTGCATCCTCTCTCTTTTTTTCTTTTTCAGTCTTATTAGTGGTCCACCAATTTTATTGACTTTCTCAAAGAACCAATTTTTGGTTTTATTGATTTTTTCTATTATTCTTTTGTTCTCCCATTCATTTATATCTGCTTTAATCTTTGCTATTTCTCTTCTTCTATTTTGATTTGAGGTTAGTTTACTGTTCTTTCTCAAGTTCCTCCAGGTGTGCACTTAAGGCCTTGATTTTTGCTCTTTCTTGTTTTTTAATATGGCTATAGGGCAATAAATCTAACTCTCAGCCCAGGTTTTGCTGCATCCCATAAGTTATAATATGTTGTACTCTCATTTTCATTCATCTCCAGATAGCTGCCGATTTCTCTAGCTATTTCCTCTTTGACCCACTAGTTGTTTAAGAGTGTGTTATTTAATGTCCACGTATTTGTGAATGTTCTCATTCTTTGGTGGTTATTGAGATCCAGCTTCATCTGATTTCCTGCTTTCTTTTTTTACGACTTGCATAGAAAATCTTTTTCCATCCTTCCACTTTCAATCTATTTGTATCCTTGTGTTTAAATGAGTCTGTTTTAAGCAGCATATAGCTGGATTATGTTTCTTAATCCATCCTGCCAATCTGTATCTCTTAATTGGTAAATTTAGTTTATTAACTTTCAAAGTTATTACTGAAAAGGTGTTTCTTGAATCCACCATCTCATCTTTTTTATTTTATTTGTCAGATCTATACATTCTTTTCCCTCTTTCTCTTTGTATTCTTTAAATTACCCTTAGTGTTAGTCTTCAATTCTGTGCCCTCCTCCAGATCTCCCTCTCCTGTCTTTTTTTTCAGCTGGCAGAAATCCTTTTAATATTTCTTGTAGGGCTAGTCTCTTGTTGTCATATTCTTTCAGGACTTCTTTGTCTGAAAACTTTAATCTCTCCCTCAGTTTTGAAGGACAGTTTGGAAGTGTACAGAATTCTTGGCTGGAAGTCTTTCCCTTTCAGGATCTTGAATATATCATACCACTGCCTTCTCACCTCTAGGGTGCTAACTGAGTAGTCTGAGCTTAGTCTTATTTGGTTTCCCTTGTATGTAGTTGATGGTTTTTCTTTTACCACTTTCAGGATTTTCTGCTTCTCTTCAGCATTTGACAGACTAATTAATATGTATCTTGTGGAAGGCCTATTTGGATTTATTCTGTTTGGAGTTCATTAGGCTTCTTTGACTTGTATATTTATGTTCTTTATGAGGGTTGGGAAGTTTTCCCCCATTATATCTGCAACTACTCTTCCTAGCCCTTTACTAGGGCTCTCTTCTCCTTTTGGGACACCAATGTTTCTTATATTTGTGTGCTTTGTTTTGCCTATCATTTCCCTGAGATCCAATTCAAAATTTTCCATCTTTTTTGCCATTTGCTATTTTGAGTCTTCGAAGTCAGTTATCCTGTCCTCTACATCACTTATTCTTTATTCTGTCTCTTCAAATCTGGTGTTGTGTGCCTATAGTATGTTTTTCATTTGGTCAACAGAGTCTTTAATCTCTGTGATATCTGCTATTTTTCTGTTTATTCTTTCAAATTCCTCTTCATGCTCTTCTACTGTCTTCTTGATCTCCTTTATGTCATTTGCTATCCCACTTATTTTATTAAGCAGAGTTGTATGAACATCTTTGATTAGTTGTACCACCATCTGTGTCCCCTCTGGTGTTTTAATTTGGTTATTAGGCAGGGCTGTATCTGTCTGTATTGTGATATGATTAGTGATCTTCTGCTGCCTTCATGACGTGTAAATATCTTGATTAACTTACTTTGGAAGCTGATTTATTTTAGTAGTCTAAGGTCTTCTGTTTGCAGGATGGTTGTACAGCATGGAGCAGGATATGGGGTGGGACACTCAGTGTGGTGATTTGTTTCAGGGCAGGAATAAGTGCAGGGTGGGGATGTTAAGCTGATGCTTGTGAATGTGGGTGCCCAGTGGCCAAGGAAGGTATAGCTGTGCGGGTGCCACACTATTGATTTTTGCTAGTAGCACTTGTATCCCACCACTTTGCTGAACTTGTTTATTAGCTAAGAGCTTAGTTGAAGATTTTTGGGGACTTTCTATATACAGGGTCATGTCGTCAGCAAATAGTGAATGTTTTATGCCTTCCTTTCCAATTTTGATGTTTTTAATTTTACTTGCCTAATTATTGTGCTTAGAACGTCCTGTACAATGTTGAATAACAATGGTGACTATGGGCTTCTTTGTCTTGTTCTAGATCTTTAAGGGTATGCTTCCAGTTTTTCACCATTGAGTATGATGTTAGCAGTGGATTTTTCATATATGCCCTTTATCATATTGGGAAAGTTTCCATTACTACTATATTCATAAAAGAAATTGGTCTGTAATTTCCTTTTCTTTTTTGTATCTTTATCTGACTTATGTATTATGGTGAAGTGGGCCTCATAGAATGAGTTTGTTTGTGTTCCCTCCTCTTCAAATTTTTGGAAGAGTTTGAACAGGATTGGTATTGATTTTTCTTGGAGTGTTTGGAAAAACTCACCTATGAAGCCCTCAGTGCTGCGCAATTCTTTCTTTGGAGGTTTTTTATTACTTAAGTTTTTACTTATAATTAGTGCTGAGATATTTTCTTGCTTCTAGAGTTAGTGTGAGTTGTTTATGTGTTCTAGGAGTTCACCTATTTCGTCTAGGTTGTCTATTTGTTGGTATACAGTTGCTCATATTATCCTCTTATGATTCTTATTCTGTGGGGTCTGTTTACTTCTCATTTCTTATTATCTCTCTGCATTTTCTCTCATTTTTTTCTTTGTCAGTCTCACAAAAGGTTTATTAATTTTATTGATCTTGTAATAGAACCAACTGTGGTTTTGTTAATTCTCTCTTTTGCTTTTTATTCTCTGTTTCATTTATTTCTCCTCTAACATTTGTTATTTCTTTCCTTAGGCTTCCTTTGGTATGAATTTGCTATTCTTTTTTCAGTTCCCCCAGGTGTGCAGTTGCGTATTTGATTAGTCTTCATTTTTAATGTAGGCATTTATGGTTATGAATTTCCCTTTCAGCACTGCCTTCACTGAAACACATAAGTTTTGATATGTTGTGTTCTCATTTTCATTTGTCTCAATATATTTACTTATTTCCCTTGTGATTTCTTCTTAGACTTACTGATTGTTTAAGAGTGTGTTATTTAATTTCCCTATATTTAAGAATTTTCCCATCCTCTACCTGTTATTGATTTCCAGCTTCATTCCATTGCTGTCAGAGAAGATGCTTTGTATAATTTCAATCTTTTCAAATTTGTTAAGATGTGTTTTGTGACCCAAGATGTGGTGCATCCTGGAGAATGATCCGTGTGCTCTTGGGAAGAATGTATATCTTGCTTTTTTGGGGGTGCAATGTTTTGCAACCTGTTAAGTCCTAGTTCATTTATCATATTGTTCATGTTCTCTATTTTCTTATTGATCTTCTGTCTGGATGTTATATCTGTTAATGAATGTGATGGTTTGGAGACTCCTACTGTTATTGTAGCGGTGTCTATTTCTCTTTTTACTTTTGCCAGTGTTTACCTCATGCATTTTGGGGCATCGTGGTTAGATGCATATATATTCATCATTATTACCTCTTTTTTGTGGATTGACCCTTTTATTAATACATAGTGTCCTTCTTTGTCTCTTTTAACACCTTTTCACCTAAAACCTATTTTACCTGGTATTAATATAGTTACCTCAGCCATCTTTTGGTTACTGTCTGCATGGATTATCTTCAACCTTTTACTTTAAACCTATTTGCATCTTTAGGTCTAAGATCAGTCTCTTGTAAACAGCATATGGTTTAATCATGTTTTTTTTTAAATCCATTCTGCCAGTCTGTATCTTTTGACTGGGTAGTTTAAACCATTAACATTCAGTGTTATTTCTGTAAAGGCAGTACTTATTCCAGCCATTTGTCCTTTGCTTTTTATATGTTGTATCTTTACTTTTGCTTCCCTTTTCTTTTATTCTACCCTTCTTTTCCATATAGTTGATCTTTTGTGATGTATTTGACTGATCATGTCCTCATTTCTGTTACTGTATATTTTAAAAATACATATACAAATTTATATATATATATATAAATATTTAAGTATATAAATATATACCCACCTTTTTCATGGTTACCCTGGGGTTTGTATTGCATAAGCTATGTCTATAACCCACTAATTTGAAAAGAAACCCATTAACTTCAATAGGATACATGCTCTCTGTTACCATATCCTTGTTTCCCCTCTTTATGTTGTTTTTCTTCCACATTAACTCTTTACATTTGATATGTCCATTTTCAGGAAATATGATTATTTCTTATTCAGCTGTATTCTAACTCTTATAGGAATTAAAGACTAGAGTTATATATCGATGACACAGTACTATTGAGTTTTGCTTTTACTCTTTTACTGAAAATCTTCGTTTCTTTACACTCCTCTGAAACACTCTCTCCTGTCTTTTCCTTTCAACTTGAAGGACTCCCTTAATAATTTTTTAGAGTAGGTCTTTTGGTGATGAACTCTCAGTTTCTGTTTATTTGTGAATATTTAAAACTCTCCCTGATTTTTGTAGGACAGTTTTTCTGCATAAAATATTTTTGGCTGGCAATTTTTCTTTTACAGTACTTTGATATATTATACAATTGCCTTTCTGCCTTCATGGATTCTGATAAGGAATTGGCACTTAGCCGTTGTGAGAAATTGCTTTTCTCTTACTACTTTCAGAATTCTCTCTCCATCTTTGGCATTGACTTTCTGATTATTATGTTTCTTGCAGTAAGTATATTTAGGATTTATTCTGTTTGGGAGTATGTTTTGTTTCTTGGATGTGCATATTTATGTCTTTCATAAGAGCTGGGAAATTCCATATATTATTTTCTCAAGTATTTTTTTTCTCTCCCTTTTCCCTCCTTTTCTCCTTCTGAAGCTTCCATGATGCATGTTTGATACACTTCATGCTGTCATTCAAGTCCCTTAGAGGTTGTTCAATTCATTCTATTCTTTTCTCTCTCTGTTCTTCTGATTGTATGATATTGATTGTCCTGCCTTCTTACTCACTGATTATTTCTTCTCTCCATTCAAATCTGCTGTATATACCTCTATTGTATTTTTAATTTCCATTATTGTGTCTCTCATCCCAATAATTTCTTAATTTCCATTATTGTATCTCTCATCCCAATAATTTCTGTTACATTTCTTTTTAAACTCCCTATTCTTCTTTTTGCTCACATATTGTCTTCTTAATATCCCTTAACTCTATATCCACTCTTAGTTGATTTCTATCCATATTTTTCTACCATCTTGTTGAATTGATTTAGGGGATTTGTTTGAAGTTTTTAATTAGTTGTTCCAAAATTGGTATCTCCTCTGATGTTTTAATTTGTCCTGTCAACTATGCCAAGCCATCTTGTTTTTTGTATGGATTGTAACTTTTTTTTTTTATCTCTGAGGGACTGATTATTTTGATGCGCTCACTCTGAAGGTCAAGTTTTCCTTCTTGTCTATGGTTTTATCACCGATTTGTTTTATATTAAGGCTCTTCTTTGATGCTCTTTCCAATTTGTACTGGACCTTTTGAGTAGAGACGTTCAACAGTTCAGATTCTCTTAGGTCTTCTGTACCTGATTTTTGCCCTGAATATGCAGCACAACTTTTACAATTGCCCTTTTATGTGCAATTGTTTCACCTTTCCAGGAAAATGCTTCCTTTCCTCTGTTCCTTTTGTGGGAATTCTGATCTGTTCTCTTTGTTTTTGGGCAGAAATTTCTCCCCAACTCCTAGGCTTTGTTTATCTCTCTCTGACTTAGTGCTCCCTTTTATTTCACTTTTCAGTTCTGGGGACTGTTACCTTATATCAGTTAATGTCTCACTTTTTTCTTCCATGAGGCTTTTCTGCCTCAGGTTATTTCCCCCTTAGGGTATCTCATCATGGATAATCAGATGGGTTCAATCCACAAAAGTCCTTTTTTTTTTTTGTTCGTGTAATTCAGCAATTAGACTGGGCTGAGTGTGTGCACCTCTTTCTAACAATTCGGCCACAGTTTCGTTTCTTTCCTGTGGGCTTTAAATGCATGCACTACTCATCCACTTGCATCCCACCCTGGGTCTCTGCAGACTTGGATCTCTGTGGACTTGGGTCTCTGTGCCTGAATATGCATAAAGTTTTAACTCACTTCTGTAGGTTGCTCTATAGTCTCCATCAGTGGCAGGAAGTACCCAGGCTGCGCTTCTTCATGTGGGATTGTAAAATGTGTGGGATTGAGTTAGGGAGAGTGGTCCAGATTAGTTGACCAGATTAGTTGGTTCTTCTTTTTTCTTTTATTCAGTATTTATGGAGTTCTTTGCCAGTCTGTAGCATCTTCCAGGGTTCCAAGCAAATGGGTTTTGTCCTATTATTAGTTGTTTCTGAGGAGTGAATTTTCCAGGAGTGACTTACTTATATTGCCGTGCTCATCTCCTGAATGAAAATATTTAACCATTATATTAGGCTATTCATATATTCAATTTATTTTGTTTAATTTATGCTAAATTGTGTCTTTCAAGGAATTTGTCCATTTCACTTAATTTGACATATTTACAGACATAAAATTCTTTATAATATTCCCTTATTATTTTAATTTCTATTAGAAAAATTTCTAGTAATTATTTAATTATCATTTTAATTTCTAAATTTTAATTTAAAATAATTTTAAGATTCTACAGAATCTGCAGGTTTGCAACTTCTCTATTTGTGACCTGGATAATCTGTCTCTTTTAGTTTTTTTTCTTGATCTGTCTAGTTAGGTGTTTAATAATTTTATTGATCATGTTAAAGAACCAGTTCAGGGTTTTACTGATTTTCCTCTATTACTTGTCTATTTTTGTTTTATTGTTTTCTACTATTATCTTCATTTCTTTCCTTTTATTTACTTTAGATTTTTCTCTTCTTTTCTATATTCTTAAGGTGGAAGGTTTTTGATAATTGATTTCATATCTTTCTTCCTTGGTAATATGAGCATTTCAAACTATAAATTTTCCTGTAAGCACTGCTTTAGTTGCATACCTAACATTTTGATATGAAGTGTTATTATTATTTAGTTCAAAATATTTTCTAATTCTGTTTGTAATGACTTTGTTTCATGGATTATATAAAAGTTTACTGCTTAATTTAAAAAATTGCAGATTTCCCAAATATCACTGTTATTAATTTATAATAACGTTTGTTTGAGAATATCTTCTTTATAATTTCAATCCTTTGAAATGTATTGAGATTTTTTTATGGGCCAGTATCTAGTTTGTCTTGGTAAACATTCGATGTGCACTTGAAAAGATTGTTTGTTCTGTAGTTCCTGAATGTTGTGCTCTATACATAGCAGTTTGGTTATGTTGGTTAATAATGTTCAAATTTTCCATATCATTACTGATTTTCTTCTTTTTTATGAATTATTGTTAAGACAATTATTGAGAAAAAAAGAATTAAGATCTCTGATAAAATTTCTGAATTTTTATATTTTTCTTTTTAGATCAGTTTCTTTTTGCTTTATGTATTATGCTGTTTGGTCATGGGTATTTAGAATTATGTCTTTTTAGTGAAATGACTTGTGTTTATTATAAATTGTTCCTCTTTATCACAGCAATATGCCTTCTCTCAATGTCAATTTTGTCTGATATTAATATAGCCACATCAGCTTTGATTTAAGTGTTTGCATGTAATATATTTTTTCATTCTTCTACTTTTGCCTATCTGTGCTTTATGGTAAAAGTGTCTCTTGCAGGCATTATGTAATTGGATGTTACTTTTTTAATCCAGTTTGACTATGTCTGTTTATATTTAATGTAACTGTTAAAATATTATTAGATTTAAAGCTGCAATTTTATGGTCTCGTTTCTATTTATTCCAATAACTTTTTGTTCATTTCTACCTCTGATGCTGTCTTGTTTTCATTTAAGTGAGTATTTTAAAAATATTCCATTTATCCTCATTCATGGTTCAGTGGTAGAATTCTTACCTCTCATGCGAGACACCCGGGTTCGATTTCTGGCCAGCGTACTTGGTATTCTGTGGGACTTAACATTTCAGGTGGACCACTGTGGCTCAGTGGCAGAATTCTTGCCTGCACTGGAGATCTGAGTTTGATTCCTGGTGCCTGCCCATGCCAAAAAGAAAAAAGAAAAAATTTCATTGGACCTACATCATTCTCTTTTTAAGCTGAACTCCTTACATTACTCTCCTGGTGGCTATTCTATGCATTATAATGTGCATTGTTGATTTATTTCAATCTGTTATGTATTAATAAAGTACTGTATACTTCTGTTATTGCCATACATTTTACTTGTACATATGGTATAAAACCATAGTACATTTTGCTACTAGTTTGACTTTAAACAATTATGTTTTAATGAAATTAAGAAATGAGAAAGAATTATTTTATATATACTCAGCACCTACTTATTTCCTGTTTCCTTTTCTGACAGTAGTTTCATTAAACTGAAAAAGTTCCGTTAACTTTTCTTATGGTAAAATTCTACAATGATGAATTTGTAAATTTTATTTTTTCACGTGTGTGGTAACTTTCTGTTGTATTCTACTGGTCATTGTGATTACTACTTTGTTTGTAATCTGGATTTTGTTGTCTTTATTAAGAGTGTTGAGTATTTTGCGGCAGGCAATTACTGGTAGATCAACTTCAACCTTCAAGGCTTGTTTTTCAGCTTTGTTAGGCTGGGTCTAAAGTAGTGCTTACTTCTAAGGTATGACTTCTGTGGCTTTCAATAGGATATCTGGGACATTTAGAGAGTCCCTGTCATTCTGGCTAGCTGGTAAGAATCCCTATTATCTTAGCACTATGTAACATCTAGAATCAATGCTTAGCTTGAATTTTCCAGTTTTTCTGCTTGGCCAGACGTTGTGGACTTTTCCTTTGCACATGTACTGCTTAGTGCTTGATGAAAGACTTATAGAGATCCCTAAGAAGAGTTTTGGAACTGCTTCCTGCATAATTTTCTCCTCTTTGCCACCCTGCCTCAAAAATTCTAGCTGATTAAGCAGCCCTTCCCTCCAATCTCTGCTTCCTCTTCTCACTGAGATTTCCATGCTTCATTTAGGCTCCACTTCTTTGGGGTATGATTTTAAAGGTACTTCTCCAGCAGAATGTGGGTAGCCACTGGGACTTTTTATCTCATTACTTCATAGGGATTACAACCTGGGCTACCTCTTGCACAAAGACTGAAAATAGTTGGTCCATGCTTTTGGCTAGATTTATATTTATTTATGACATGATGATCATGTTCTAGTTACTCTGCCATGTTCAAAAGTGGAAGTCAAGCCAAAATAATTTTTAAAACATCAGTTTGAGACCACAGGATCTTTCCTTCAATGGAATATAAGTTATTCTCTTGATTCTTCCATGAAGCTTTTCAGATGATGTAAATTCACCAGCATAGCTGAAAATGTTTGTGCTTATCTAATATTAACCATGTAGGCATATTTCATTAAGCAAGGGATGGAAATAAGAGGGCTATACATCAACAGTACACAACTGCCCTTAAGCAGACACAGTTCCTAGCATCTTTTACAGTTACTCTTTGGTTCCCTTCAATCCCTCTAAAGTCATGTTATAACCCTGCCTGAAATTTCTTCTAGATGCCATTTAAATGATTATATTTCAGCTTCTTTTCCTGTCCCAGACTATAAGGCTTTTCATGATGCCCTTCATAATAACAAAGGACTGCCATCATTTCCTAATTTCCCAGTGATCCCCTTTTATTTCTTATAGCAGTTGCTAGTGCTGCTGTAAAACTTGCATTTTAACAATCCTTATATATTCTTCCATTGTTTTCTTTATGATAGATCCAATACTATCAGTTCAACTCCTTTTGTCAATTATCAAGAGTTAAAATTTTTAACCAGAACACAAATAAGTAGTAGAAAGAGTGCAAGTAGAATAAATAATACAGATTTCAGAGCACCCAAAACTCAGAGTAGAACCTTATTTACTGAAAGAAGTCAATACACCTTTATGCTCACTGGTTTAGAGCATATGATAGCACTCAAAGAATGGAGTAAACATATATCAACTGTGTTCTAAAAGTGTTTTATATGTATACATATAAAACAATGTATACATATGTATATGTATGCATGGATGTGTGTATGTGGGTGAGACTTCATTTTTTAGGAAAATATTTCTCAGTCAAAGAGTGTTCTATGAAACGAAAATAGAATGTAATGAATACATTCTCCTTAGTATTAAATTTTAGAAGGTCTGTGCTGGTTCGAAAGTGTTGTGTGCACCAGAAAAGCCATGTCCTTGAATCCTGATTCCATATTGTAGCATGGAAACCTTTGGTTAGATGGTTTCCATGGAGATTGACCAACTCAATTGTGGGTGTTGCTTTTTGATTACATGGAGATGTGGCTCTTCCCATTCAAGGTGAGACCTTGATTAGTTTACTGGAGAGTTTTAAAAGGGGAGACATTTTGGAGAATACACAGTTGCTCCAAAGCTCACAGAGATGCAGACATTTGGAAATGCTTGGAGTACCAACAGAGAGGGTTAATAGAGAAATAGACCTTTGGAATTGAAGAAAGGAAACACCCCTGGGCAAGCTGTTTGAAACCAGAAACAGCAGGCTCCACAGGCACCAGCCATGTACCTTCTCAGAGTGGCCTTTTTTTGGACATTTTTATGGCTTTAGAATTGTAAACTTGTAACTTAATAAATTCCCTTTATAAAAGCCAATCCATTTCTGATATATTGCATTTCTGGTAGCATTAACAAACTAATACAATGCCAAATAAGTTTTGCTGGCTTTTCCTATTTTTATCCTTATTCTATATTCTTTCTATGCTACATGAAGCCATCTGTGCCTCAGTCATGAGTTTTTCAACTCTGAAGAACAGGCTATTTGAGAAAATGGTATAATTCTGAGAACAGGGAAATAGATTTTATTCAGGAAGTCTAAAGACATTTGAACTGTTACTTTGGCATTCCATTTGAAATACCTGTGGAATTTAGCACCAGACTTTCTAGTAAAGACCTAAAGCTGATGCCTCCCTGACTAAAAATGAAACATTGAATATTAACTGGAGCGTTTCAGGCTATTTTGTTGTCTGGCTAGTTGGAATAGTTGGTTTACAGCGTGATGCTAATGAGGGCAAGTTCAAGGGTTAGAGCCCCTGGGTGGCTTAATTAGCTTCACACAAGGAAAACCTCTATTCCAGAGCCTGAGATAGCCCTCTAAATTTAGCCATCTGTCTCATCAATGCATGCAAATTACACAGGGTTAACGATCTCATCATTATCAGCAAAAATTCATCACAATTTGTGAATGACCTGCCAATAGTGACTGGATATTATGATTTGCTGCTCTCCAGAAAATACATCTCCACAGAGAGTTTTAACACTGTTAAATAGACAAAGATGAGTATCTTAAATGACTTCACTTGAATTCTCTGATTCAATTCTTCCACTGCCTTTGGAAGATTACAATAAAAATGCTTCAGGTAGTCATCAGGACATAGAAAAAAAATACTTAGAATGTCTTCTACTCAGTCTTAGGATTATTTGCTCATATAAACGTTACCTTTCCATATCTTGACAAGATCTCTTTGTTTTTATTTTTATAAGCATTGCAGGCTATCAAATATTATGGGAATTCTAACATTTTACTGGCATCTTTACCAGGTAGTCATTAATTTAACAAATATTTTTCATTTACTTTGTTATACACTAGAGAATCTTTGGTGAACTTACAGAGATGTGGTCTCTGTATGTCAGGAGGCCATGGTCTAGTTGGGGAGAGAGGCCAAGACATAAAAAGTAAGCAAATAAAATCATGACAGATTGCGATATGTTAATGACCTAAACAGTTGGTAATTGAGGTGGAGAATAGTGGGGGTAGGTGGAGTGGGGTGGGTTCAGAGAGCCTTTCTGAGGAGGAGACAGCGGAGGTATGAATAATAAGAGGAAGCCTGCCTGGTAGAAGAAAAAGAGAAGAGCAACTCTGACTGTGGAAATAGCATGTACTGATGTCAGGCAGGATAAATGTTTGGTGCATCTGAGATGATATCAGTGGCATTGGAAAGGTCTCTACTTATAGATCAGGCAAGGCCATGCTGGAATAGGCTAATTATTTGATTTTTTTTTTCTAAATGCAATAGAAAACCTCTCAGGGATTTTAGTTGCATGTTTGCCAGAATTTGTTGAATATTTTTATTTTTTATTAATTTTTAATTAAAAAAATATAACAAGCAAACATTCTTAACTTATGATCGTTCCAGTCTACATATATAATCAGTAATTCACAATATCATCACATAGTTCTATATTCATCATCATTATTTTTTAGGACATTTGCATCAATTCAGAAAAAGAAATAAAAAGACAATAGAAAAAAATTCATATATACCACACCCCTTACCCCTCCCTTTCACTGATCACTAGCATTTCAATCTAAATTTATTTTAACATTTGTTCCCCCTATTATTTATTTTTATTCCATGTTTTACTCGTCTGTTGATAAGGTAGATAAAAGGAGCATCAGACACAAGGTTTTCACAATCACACAGTCACATTGTGAAAGCTATATCATTATACAATCATACAATCATCTTCAAGAAATATGGCTACTGGAACACAGCTCTACATTTTCAGGCAGTTCCCTCCAGCCTCTCCATTACATCTCAACTAACAAGGTGATATCTATTTAATGCGTAAGAATAACCTCCAGGATAACCTCTCAACTCTGTCTGGAATCTCTCAGCAATTAACACTTTATTTTGTCTCATTTCACTCTTCCGGCTTTTGGTCAAGAAGATTTTCTCAATCCCTTGATGCTGAGTCTCAGCTCATTCTAGGATTTCTGTCCAACGTTGCCAGGAAGGTCCACACCCCTGGGAATCATGTCCCAAGTAGACAGGGGGAGGGTGGTGAGATTGCTTGTTGTGTTGGCTGGAGAGAGAGGTCACATCTGAGCAACAAAAGAGGCTCTCTTGGGGGTGACTCTTAGGCCTAATTTTAAGTAGGCTTGACCTATCCTTTGTGGGGTTAAGTTTCATATGAACAAAGTCCAAGATTGGGGGCTCAGCCTATTGCTCTGGTTGTCTGCACTGCTTGTGAGAATATCAAGAATTCAACTTGGGGAAGTTGAATTTTCCCCCTTTCTCACCATTCCCCAAAGGGGACTTTGCAAATACTTTTTATTCACTGTTCAAATCATTCTGGGATTTATCGGGGCATCACTCTGGACACACCAACAAATGTCATGCCTTACTCAAGGTTCCAAGTACTTATGGTATTCAATTAAGCTGTCTACATAAATTAGATTAGGAAATGCACTAGTCAAAATATAAATTTTGTACCAAATAAACAATTTTTGCTTTAGTCTCAGACCTAAGTTAAAAATTTTAAATATTCATTACTATCAATTTTCAACACCCTGCAGTAATGACATTCCTATGTTCTTCCTCATGCAAAACCAATTTTTTAAATTTGTACATTTAGTTACTATCATTATACACTCTAGGTCTTCCCAGATTATACCATCTCAGTCTTTACCATTTATCTTTCTTTCTGATTTAATTTGTGCCCCCAGCCCTCCTCCTTCTATCATTCTTTCATTCAGTTTCATTCAGTGTTTTAACATAACTGTATTGCAGTTAGATAGTATTATGCTATCCATTTCTGAGTTTGTTGAATATTTTAAAGAATCACTCCTGCCCCTGTGTGGAAGGCAGACTGCAGAGAGGGAACAGCAAAAACAGGGAGAGTGCTTGAGGCTATTTTAAAAATGATAAGGACATATTAGGGTTTGAAGTCTATATTCAAGAAGTGATACCATGTGTTGACAGATTGGAAGGAAGGAGGGTGAATCCAGAATGATTTTTAGCTGTAAATACCTACGTGGATTGTAGTTGTACTTAGGGGTTCGGGAGATACAGAGAACAGGGTAGATTAGAGAGGACAGGCAGTAAAAACAATTTGTTTTTATTCACAATAAGTAAAAGTTTACTTTTTAAAACAATATCTTAGCAACTGTTATAACAACAACTCTATTATTATAGCTTCACTTTCTGGTGCCAACAGTTAATTTGCTTTGCCAAAAGAATTTTGTCCTTATGGGAAATATACTGTTAGGCAGTTTCTAGAGATTCTTTGAATTATTGGAATAAATCAGTACAATCACGTATCTGTCTTAAGTTTGTCCAAACCTAACCCCCAATTTCATTGAAAATCTAGATCACAAGACATACCCATTACAAACACTTTATTAGTCATTATTTATTTTAAGATAAAGACAAACCAAATGTGCATGACCCATTTGATGGTGCTATATTTTGCATAAATTACTCATAAAGCTATCTTGAGTTAGTTAAGCTAGTTTAAGTAAAATTATCTTAGAATAAACAATTCAAATGCTGTGTAGTCATCAGAATTACTGATCTGATTTTGCTTGGTTACCTTTGCTTACATTTAAATCTAATGTTAAATAGCCAAATAGTATTTCCTTAACAACTTTTCAAACCAAGACTTTATATTTTGAAATCACCCTTTTTTCACATGGCCTCTGACCAAGGGTTTGCTGTATTTGACAGGGAAGTTAGATGGGAAAAAGGAAGAACACCAGATGGAGGGTTGAGGCACCTATAGTCTAGCTTGATGTGTATTTATCGACCTGTTTGACATTGGGTGAGTCACTGAAGCGCTTTCATTCTCTGTCCCAGCTTCCTCACCTGATAAAAAAGGAACAATGTCTAAGGACACGGGATGCTCCAAAATCATACAGATAGATGATACTATGTTGCTATGTACTCTTACACTGGGCCAAATGTATGTAATTAATTAGATATGGTGATCACTGGAAAATGAATAATTATGTGAAAATAGATATTGAATCAAGTGGTTTTTCCTAATATCAAAGAATAGTGACTGTTCAATATATTACCTATATATAATTTATACATATAGATTTATATATAGATAATATATT